>LBNU01031671.1:0-21023 GCA_014162995.1 Artemisia annua | reverse complement strand
CTAGCTTCAAAGGCAAGGAGTCTCGGGTACGAGCTTGAAGAAGTAGACTTGGTGAAAAGGCTACTTGATGCAATGCCAAAGTCGTTTCTTCAAATTGTGGCTTCGATCGAACAGTGTTTCGAGTTGGATACGATGCTCTTTGATGAAGCGGTTGGAAGGCTTAAGGCGTACGAAGAAAGACTCAAAAGCCATGGTGAGAAGGAAGGAGAACAAGGGCAACTCTTGTTGGCAAGTGAGCAAAGGCATGGAGAAAGTAGCGGAAGAGGAAGAGGCCGTGGAAGGAATTCTGATAGAGGTGGTAGAGGCCGAGGAAAAGGATCGGGTCGAGGTGATAAGAGTGGGATTCGATGCTATGATTGTGGAACATTTGGGCACTTTAGCTACGAGTGCACAAAATGGGAGGACAAGGACAAAGACAACGAGCTCAACTTGATCCAAGATGAAGAACCAGCACTGCTTTGATGAAGAGACGATTCAAGATTAAGGGGGTGAATGTTGGGTTTAATCTTGAATAAGTACTTTAGTATTTTCAGTATTTTAGTAACTAAGTATTTGAATTAAATAAAGTAGTTTGAATTGGTATGTACTAGGACCAGGTATTAAGGATAGTTTGAGAGAGTGTGTCAGTTTATGTACCAAGTCTTTAGGATAGCCATGACTTACTTAGTAGGTAGTAGTTTGTTCCTTGTTTTATGGTTTACCACGTTGCATGTAAGGCTATATATAGCCCTTTCCTTTTGTTGAATAAAGCAAGCAAGTCCAGTAGTACTTCTAAATCTCCTTTACATCTTTTCCATATATAAAGTGTTTTACACACTTGTGAGTTAATATTTGACCAGTGGTGCAGCTTAAAACCAACATTTTTTGGTTGCTGAAAAACTTGTTTTTGAACGATAACTGGAAAAGGATAAAAAGCATTTATATCGTAATTTGATCTAATAGGAAGGAAGGTGATGGTTCTGATCATCTAGTTTTCACCTTAGCTTCTGTTTCGCTATTTTCGATGGGTTTTATATAGTATATGAATGGATCCTTCTGTGTTCTTTTGGACGTTAATTATATAAGACTCAATCTAGTCATTAAATCGTTAATTATATAGGATTCATTATAGTCATTACATCATAATCCAAGGCCTTTAGTTACCATTATAGTCATTACATCATAATCCAAGGCCTTTAGTTACCACAGAAGTCGGTTTAGGTCAAATGCTCATTTTCTTTACATTAGTCTCAAAGACAATAATGAGTCTTCAATTGTTTTCAAACCAATGTGAAACTTCCACTCGCGGTTTAACTTTTCTACGTTCTTTATAAATCCCCTTTCTTGGCATTGTTCTTTAAACAAACAGTATAAATTTTCATATGTCCTCTTACAATTATTTCTTCATGATACAAAAATATAGACATCTCAACAAGATCATGATACCATGTAACAGAAACCTTTTGGAATTTTCTCCCAACAAATCACATACATCAAATGAAGATATATTTCTAGATTGATAATGAAATGTGCACGTTTTCATAAAAAAGTTATATATGTAGACACATGCTAACAGTAGTGCCCTCGGAATAAAAGTCACGAGGTGCATTTTATTAATACTAGTGAAGACTCGTAACACAAATACTTTGAACCAGACGCATTTGAAAAAAATAGATATATTTTGAAATATATTGACACTAAGAAAAATTAACTTGGTTCACGTGCACCCTCGAGAACCCTCTTCGATCCGTCTATTTAAATATATTGACACAAAGAAAAAAAATTAATGTGGTTCACGTGCACCCTCGAGAACCCTCTTCGATCCGTCTGTTTGAAAATTACATGAAATACAACAATTTTTACTGAAGAGACTGTCATTTTTGAAAACATATTAATCTTTCATGGGAATGGATGGGAAGAGATCTAGTGAGAAGAGAAAATCAAATGAGAAGAATGAGAAATATTCCTGACCACACATTTCAAATAAGGAAAAAAGAATAAAGTGGAGATGCATCTACTTTTGTAGGTGCATCTAAAATGTGTGGTTGTGGTTTCTTCTCATCCTTCTCATTTTAGTTTTATTTCTCATTTGATCCTTACTCGGGAATGGATTTGTTTTTATTGTAAAACTTGTCAGATTCAATTACAAAATTAAGTATACAAGTTTCTATATCGGATACATAGAAAAAAAAACAAATAATTAAACAAGCAAAGTACGGATAAAAGTAGTAAGGCCCCATGGGCCTAATTAAGCTAACACGATCATCATGTCCTTAAAACTAACTAGCATTGTGAAATATGTTTTTATAAAGTCTCCAAATAAAATATCTCGAAATCCATCAAACTCTTGAGTAGTTTATGTCGACATAGTATTTTGGCCTTGGGCCACGAGCGTTTAGACGAGTTTTCGCCCACATTTTGTGAACCCTAAATATGTAAGCGCAACAAATTATAACCGTCAGATCAACTTAATCATTTAATACGAGATATCATTTTTACTATTTTAGTCATCACAAAAAAAGTACTAAACAAGTATAAAAAGATGACTTAGGCATGTGCATATTCTTCAAAATCTCAAATTATGAGAATGAGTGCGGCGGCAAAAATATTTATCTTATCAGAATCTCACTTCGATTTGAAGATATCAGTCTTAGATGAAGCACTATATCTTATCACGATCATTGTTCATGGGATTTCGATTGTAAGTTTCTTGTTCTTAATACATCTTAGCTTTATGCAAATTTATTTGAAATTTTCACATACAAATCATTATATTACTCTATGTTGTTCCTATCAATTTGGTACCATTTTAATTAATGACTATCTAACACGAGAAGTTGCGGTTTTACTAGCTTTACATTGGTGAAAAGGGGATGTACAAGGTGGGGCGATGTATGTACAAGCGTTACCACCCGCATCTTCAACCATTCTGCAAATGGTGACCATTAATCATCGTTGTCATTTCAGATCTATCATGTATATTTCGAAAAATAAAAGTTAAAATATCACATTCTAGTCAAATATTCTTATACATCTTCAATTTCATTTTCAAGCTTTCTTAAATCCATTTAAAAACTTAGTCATAAAACTCCAAAAGATTCATCAATTTTTGCATCAAAAAATAATACTTATATCATTTTTACGAAAATATCTTCTGTCATCGAATCTACAAATTAGCCTTTATCCTATTTGATATATCAAGTGTGTTTTAATAAAATAAAGAAAATCATATATTTTCTCCATATTCTATGAATAAATTATAATGATTTGGAAGTTCAAAAAATATGTGTGATATATGGTTGGAAAGCTAAGGATTTGAATTTTTAAATGTAAAAAACGGTGAATCATTTGTAGTTCTACATAAATACTTATGCCAATTTTACAACAACATGTTGAGTGTTTAAACTTAAATATTAGTGTTATATCACATGTGATATATCATACAAACTCGTATATTGAAAACCTCAAAAAACAAAAAAAAAAGGTATGTCGAAAGTATATGTAAAGACTCATCTATTGAAAGATTTTTAAATGATTATCACAATCGTGTAATTTGTTTCGCCTAACGATTAATTGTTGAGATTTATTATTTAAAAAAAATGGGTAAAAGTTAGTTTTAAATTAACTCCATTTTTTTACTGATTTCTTAATTGGGTAAAGTCTCCCAACAATGTTTGAAAAGGGGAAGGGGTGAGAGGAGTCGAAATAGGTGTTTATTAATGTACCATTAAATCAATAGACCAAAAGATATGTGTGATGGAGATTAATTCCTTAAAATATATGAAAATAAACTAGTGGGGTACTCGGGCGTTGCAGCGACGGGTATCCTAAAATAAATGCTAACAACATCAAAAGGCAAAAGTAATAGTTAGGAGTTGTAAACATTTCGGGCTCGAGCCGGTTTAGCCTGTGCCCGTTCAGGCTCGAGCCCATTTGGCGTGTTGCCCGTTCGGGCTTGAATATTTGTATAATGCGCTTTATTATATGTATTAGTGACATTTAATGCAGGAATTGTGTTTAAGTTGGTTGTACAATATGTTTGATAATTTGTAATTTCTTATGTAAGGGGTGTTTTAATAATGAGTAAACTGCAAAAGAAGTCCCTAACGTTTGGAAAAAATGCAAATATTGTCCTCATACGGAAAAAATGCAAAAAATGTACCTGAGCAGGTTTCGTTTTGCAAATAATGTCCCTTGTGCGTTACTGTTCATGCAAAAATTGGTTTTTTTTTGCCTAACGCTCGTTAACTTTTCGCGTTAGTAGCGTGTGAAATGACTAATTTACCCTCGCCTGCCTACTACAAGGACATTTTTTGCACCCTCTTTTTTCTTCTCCTCGATTTCTCTCTTTGACACCAGTTGCTAATTATACCACCACCACCACCACACAACCACCACTTTATATATTAATCTAAAACTTTATATATTAATTTTTTTTTTTTTGCAAGCTTTTAACAAAAACATATAATCTGGAACTGTAGAATCATTACTAAATTAATCTTTGTTGTGATAATATACTATATCTGTTGTTGTTGATCTGCATTATAGACGTTTATATTAAGATCTATATGTTGGAAATGTGGTTATCGTTTAATATGTAAATGTCTAGAATCGAACGCGAGACCTCGGGATTGCACACGATACAAATGAGTATTAAGGAAAAATAATAAATGTATATTTATATTTATTATTAGACACAAGAACATAACGACCGTTAGTGTTTTCCGTTAAATGACTAACGACCGTTAGACGAATATAAGGAAAGAAGAGGTTGTGTATTATTAGGAAACAAAAGAATGATCTAGAACCCCTTGTGGGTTGTGGGTCGGCCGAGCAAAGGGGGAGGGGCACCCAAACCCTAACTTTGGCTCCAAGTTTTCTTTTCCTATATAAACAAACCAAGGGTTCATTGTTTCTCACCTTTTGTGCACACACAATAACCCTAAAGTTTTCTTCTCCCTTCTTTTGTTCCAAAACCGGTCGAACAACCCTAAACCATTAGGGTTTTCGATTTTTGTTTTTACAAAAACATTCTTGTGTAGTTTACTTGCATAACCTTAATACGGTTTAGTTTGTGTGTACAAGAACGAGGTAACAACACATTATTGTTGTTATCAAAAGATCGTTAAACAAAAAGGTAAGGGGTTTAACATTGATCTACATAAACCCTAATTAGGGTTCTTCACTTGTTCAATCCCTAATCAAGAATTGCTTGAGGTACGTTTTCAATTTATGTTTTAGTTAACTTTTATTATGTTATACTTGATCCTTTGCTTCCGCTATTATGTGCTACTTTTTATTAGTTATTATATGATTGTCATGATACTAAAATTTTAACACTATACTGCAGATTTTCATTCATGCTTATGTTCTAACTATATATAAACAGATAACCATACGAAGAACATGGTTGAAAATGCCACTATGGCATAAGGCAAAGTTAATATGTAACTTGATACTCCGAGGAATATCTCTACCAAGCTCTGAGCACCTTAAAGAAAAGGCAAGTGCTTCATATTCTCTTTGTGGTAGCATAAGTTTCCTTCAACTAATTGATAAAGAGATTATATACAAATTCAAGAGTTTAAAATGTTTTTTCGCACTTCAGTAATTTAACATATGCACTTTGCTGTTTTCAGATCAACAAAACAGACAACATAGACATGGTGTCAAGTTTAATTCAAGGCATTGGCGTGGATTATCCTACTCTAATAGAAACCCTTGTGAATGAACGAGATCAGTAAGTTTATTCTTTTCGATGCACATCATATCTTACTTAAAAGTCTAAATTTATGTAGTTATTATTTTCTTGTAGGTAATATCCAGTTGTATACTTGTTGCCCCTATTGTGTAACTAAGAATGATGTCCCATTTCACATACTTTGTCATTATACAAGTGTAATTTGGACATTTTATTGTTAAGTCGTATGTTATGGTTTAGCGCTCTATTTTTGTTAGTTTTAGCAGAGTACAATAGTTACCCTGCAACAAAACTATAAAATGATGGTTAGAGACCTACTTCATTCCATATTATTATGTTGTTTGAATTAATTGTCCAACTTTCCGTCAAGGAATAAACATGAAAATACTTGTATATTTGTGGTACCCATTTTTCTAACTTTTTTTTTTTTTTTTCATTGTAGGTACATGTCGAGCACGTTACTCTAAGTTGCAAGTGAGCATAATTCTGTGGTTGCAGTTGTTGGGAAGGTGCACCTTCAGGGAATCACAAAACATTGGCAACAGCCTGTTGCGGTTAGTGCTACTCTTTCTTTTCATTGTTGTGGTCCATATACTTCTTTTACCTTTTGTACCCAAAGAGTTTCAGTTTATGATTCCCTCCGGTCAACAAGGCATTCTGGTGGTCTAGTTTAGGTCGTTCAAGGTACTTGGAGCCTCTAGTTGGTTAGCGAGTCAAAATTTTATTTAAAACCAGAAAAGTTTTCTACTCAATTAAATACAAATCAACAAAACATTATCTTCATCCAATATTTAAGAAGGAAAATGTTATGTGATGTTAAACTTTGAGATACGACTATTTTCTTGTAACAAAGAAACTTTCTAAGGTGAACTCGGAACTCTTGTTTGGGACAAAGGAGTATCTACTACTTTATATTGAAAACAAAATCTTTCTATAGGTTGATGTTTTTATATGAAAACGGAACTAGTGATATTAATTTATTTTCTTCTGTATTAGCCACTCTTGTAGCTAACTGCTCTGTGATTGGCTCAGCAGTGTTGTCCCACGTTTCTCTCTAGATCGATATTTAATAAGTTGCAAAATATGAATAAGTATAATCTATTGTTTTTTATTAACCTTGTAATCGAATACATGTTTACATATATATATGAAGTGGAACGTTGCAAATGAAGCAACACGTCCCTTCGTCTTTGGTCCTAACCGAAATAACAACCATAACCATAATTCGGTTATTAACTTTCTAACTAACACTTTTAGTCCTTTAACTTTTAACTAATAATAATAACGAGCAATGATAAAGATTATCGGGTCACATTCCCCTCCTTAATCTTGATCATTGCTATTTGCTAAATCTTGAACTCCGAGCATTTGTCGCATTGTCGTGAACTTCAATCTTGGTAGAGCCTTTGTTAGTAATCTGCTCTTTGTAGTTCTCCGCTGACGTGTTCTACATTGATGTGCCCATTCTCTACGCATTCTCGAATGAAATGATAGCGAATGTCGATGTGTTTACTTCTTCCATGAAAAACTGGGTTCTTGACTAGTGTTATTGTTGAAACGTTATCTACCTTCAACGTTATCTTCTTTTCTTCATTTCCAGTTAATTCACTAAGTAATCTTTTTAACCATAAGGCTTGACATGCTGCTGCAGTAGCCGCCATAAATTCTGATTCACATGATGATAGCGCCACTGTCGGTTGTTTCTGAGTACACCATGTAATGGGTGACTCTCCAAAGTAAAATACTATGCCCGTAGTTCCTTTTCCTTGATCAGTGTTGATTCCATAACTACTATCGCTGTAACCTGTAATCTTGCAGCCGCCTTCTTTCTTGTAGATTATGCCATGCTCCTTTGTTCCTTTAATATATCGGATTACTTGCTTTACTGCCTTCAAGTGATGTTCCTTTGTGTCTTGCATCCATCTGCTGAGTAGTCCGACTGAATAACTAAGATCTGGTCTTGTATGTAGTAAGTACCTGAGACTTCCAATTAAGCTTCTGTAGTAAGTTGCGTCAACTGAGTTACCATCTTCCGGCTTGACCAACTTAGTACCGGGATCCATTGGTATCTTCGTATCATTACTATCCATCATATTCATTTCCTTCAAGATCTTGTTAATATAACCTGTTTGCTTTATTGTAATCTCTCCTCCTGTCTGCGTAACTTCTATCCCAAGGTAATAAGCTAACAGTCCTAAGTCGCTCATTTCAAACTTTTCTTCCATCTGGGATTTGAATAATTCTACTTCCTTCTTTGGAGTGCCCGTGATTATCAAATTATCTACATAAACTCCAACTATAATTGTAGAATTCTTGTTTCTCTTCGTATAAACTGCTTGTTCGAGATTACACTTCTTAAAATCTAATGACCTTTAACGTTTGATCAAGCTTCACATTCCAAGCTCTCGGTGCTTGTCTTAATCCATATAAAGCTTTAATAAGCTTGTACACTTTTCCTGAGTTTCCTGGTTGTACAAATCCTTCAGGTTGTGTAACATAGACTTCTTCCTTTAAATATCCATGTAAAAATGCTAATTTTACATCCAAGTGATGAACTTGCCAACCATGGTATGCTGCTAACGTTAATATTAACCGTACTGTTTCTATCCTAGCAACTGGGGCAAATACTTCATCGAAGTCTATTCCTTGTTCTTGTACATATCCTTTTGCTACTAAACGTGCCTTGTATCGTATGATCTTTCCTTGTGCATCTCGCTTGGTTTTAAAAACCCACTTGAGTCCAATTGCCTTTTGATTTTCTGGTAATGTAGTAAGAATCCATGTTTTATTCTTATTTATTGAATCCAATTCAATCTCCATGGCCTCAATCCATTTCTTATCTGCTGATGCTTCCTTATAATTACGAGGTTCTTCTTCAGTGAAGAATAAGCTAGGTGCTTCAACTTGTTGTGCAGTTTCGTAAATTTCTGCTAAACCTTTTAAGCCTCGTACTGGTGTATGATCATATCTCTGATCTGAGCTCTCTAACGAACTATTAGTAGCCTCCTCTTCCTCTTCTGAGTTAGGGTAGTAGGTGTATGTTGGTGGTGTGATTGGTGTAACTGGATCTGGTATTGAGTCCGGTTCTTGATACGTGTTATCAATGTTATCATTGATGTCTGTGTTGACTGGTGTAGGATTTTCATTGTCAACTCCTTCTACTACAAAACTAGCCCAAAAAGTGTCTTGTGTACTTGTATCTTCTTCATCTTTGTTCCAATCCCACGGCTTTGTTTCCATAAACTTTACATCCCTACTAACATGTTTCTTCTTTGCTATCGGATCATATAACCTACATGCTTTTGATGCTTCTTCTACTCCTAAGTAGATCATTGGTATGCTTCTGTCATCCAGCTTCTTTAAATGAGGTATCACTATCTTTGCATAAGCTGTGCATCTGAATATCCTTAGGTTTTCTAGATTTGGTTTTCTATTGTAGAGTGCCTCATATGGTGTTTTATCTATCAGGGCTCTTGTAGGTACCCTATTGAGTATGTAAATGGCATGTTTTACTGCTTCCGCCCAAAAAGTTAAGGGTAACTTCATGGCTTTCATCATACTCCTCGTAGTTGATAACACTGTCCTATTCCTTATCTCCACTACTCCATTCTGCTGTGGTGAGTATGGTGCTGTCAACTGTCTTGCTATTCCATTATCTTTACAATATTTAGTGAATTCATTTGATGTAAATTCACCTCCTCTATCTGTTCTTAGCATTCTCACTTTCAATCTCATTTCCATTTCTATCTTTTGCTTAAATTCCTTGAATGTACTAAATGCTTGGTCTTTCGAAGTCAGAAAGTAAGCCTACATAAAACGTGTACAATCGTCTACTAACAAGAATATTAGTTTCTTGCCAGAGTGTGTTGCTGGACTAATAGGACCACAGAGGTCTCCATATACTAAGTCCAACGGGTTCTTTGATCTGAATTTAGCTTGGTTTGGAAATGGTGTTCTACTGTGCTTTCCTAATAAACATGCATCACAAATCTGTCCGGCATGATTTATTCTAGGTATTCCATCCACTAGACCCTTCCTAGTCATCTTGTTGATATCATCAAAGTTTAGATGACCTAATCTAGCATGCCATAACCATGCTTGGTTATCTACGTTTGCTAAGAGACATATAGGTGTGTCTATCTGTAGTCTAATACTGTAAAGTCTATTCTTGGATCTTTCTACTTTCATCAACAATCTTCTGCTCTTATCATACAAAGTCAGTTTATTTCCGTCCATTATAACTTTACAACCTATTTCTGTAAGTTGTCCTAGACTTAGTATGTTGCTCTTAAGGTTTGGTATATAATATACATCCGATACTACCTTTTGTTCTTGGTTTCTACAACCTAACAACATAGAGCCTTTTCCCTTTATCTGTACATATGATCCATCTCCAAAACGTACTCGTCCTGTTATGTTTTCATTCATATCCTTAAAATGACTCTTAGTTCCCGTCATATGGTTACTTGCACCATTATCTAAATACCATATGCTTTCGTCCTTTGAAGCATATTTGCCTGGTTGAATTTGGCCTTCATTCAACAATACTTCCTCGTGATTGGTTTCGTGCATAGTCATTAATAGTGATGGTTCATCATCTTCTAAGATAAGGTTCGATTGTTCCTGAGCTGTTGATTTTACTCTACACTTACTCATAAAATGTCCAAGTTTGTTGCACTTGAAACATCTTAATTTACTCAAATCCTTATTTGTATTCTTATTAGGGTTTCCCTTATAATTTGAGTTTCCTTCTTGTGAATTATTTCTGTGTTTATTATTTCGCCAGTTTCCTCGTGAATAGTTTGATCTACCTCCACGTTTACTAAAACGCTTTCCTCTTCCTGAGTGTTCACCATGTGTAAATAGTAAATTCTCCTGGCTTTCAACTTGACCTCCCTTCCGGAGTCTTATTCTTTCCTCAAACGCCTTGAGTTTTCCAGTGATCTCATCTAGGGTAATGTCGTCTAGATCACTAGTTTGTTCTATGGATGCTACTATCTGAATGAATCTATCGGGTGTGGAGTCTAATAGTTTTCTAACTATAAGTGATTCATCTAATGTTTTCCCTAGTTCTTTTGCCTTCGTGACATAGCCATTTAACTTGTCTGCAAATGCATCCACCGTCTTATCTTCCTTCATCTGAAGTGAGTTAAATCCAATCATCAGTGATTGTAACCGTGCTTGCTTCACTTTTTCTTCTCCAACGTGTCTTTTCTTTAACGCATTTCATAATTCCTTGGCCGTCTTACAACTTGCTACTTGTAAAATTACATCCTCGGTCAACGCTTGATATAACAAGGCCATTGTTGCCTTGTTTTCCTTATCATCTACTTCTGTGTTTTCCTTAGGATCTATTGCTTCCCACAAACCATGTGCTTCTAATATAACCTTTATTTGTATAGCCCATACCGTGTAACTTGTGTTTTTCAATTTAGGGCATTGGTATTGTGCAATAGGTGTTAAGGGTTTAACTATATTTTCCGAGTTGTTGTTGTTGTTACTAGACGTATCCTCGGTAGTCATCTTATGGGAGTTTATTATCTTCACCTTCTAGTACGTAATAAATTTGTTTTCCTTAGTATGGTATCATATCTATTTGTAGGAATATATATAGTTTCCGGGAATCTTAATATTACAGGATCAATAAATAGTTATCGGGATTTCCTAATAGTATAAACTAATAAGATCTATACTTTTATAATATAAAATCCAGAAAATTTAGAAAACTTATGACCTCGTTACTTTTGTGATGAATACGAGATGTATTCAATACGTTTTGTTAGCGATAATCGTTCACCAACATTTGATCTTATTCCCAACTTTATTCCTCTTTGAACTTTTGCTTCGTTGTCCTTCCAAAGACTATTCGACTCCAAAATTTTAACCCAAAAACTTTCGGATTTTTTCACTTTTGTTGTCGTTGTGTTTTTTTTAACCCAAAACTTCACGATGACTTTCCTTCAATCTTCCTTGTCGAATTTTGTACTTGTTCCCAACGAAAATGTTTCTGCCTTGTTGTCTCAAAACTTTCTTGAATCACAACCAAGTCTTTCGGTCTCTTTGTTTTTTTTGTTGTGTTATTGTTGTTGTTGTCGAATTTTATGTATTCAACAAATCTAAAACAAAATTTTTGCTTCTTTTCCTTGTATACTAACACGTTGCCTCGTGTATTATACTTGATTTGGTCTCGTTGAGATCTCAAAGTTTTCAACACACGCTTCTTTGTTACCACACTTTGGTAATCTTTCGTTAAATCAAAAACAGTCACTTCGTTTTGTTCTTTGTTGCACCGAAACAAAACCAAACTTGATTTTCAGTTTCTTGCTTCTCGTTGTTGTTGTTCTTTGTGTTATAATCGACACAATCTCCACACGCTCGATCCTCTTCAAGTATTCCAAATACTTACGTATACGTTTCTCTTTATCAACAACGTCCTTGCTTTGTGTTTCTTTCCAACCGGTTCGTTTTTCTTTTCTACACAAAGTCTCCTATTCTTCCTTGACACCAATACGCTTGATGTTATGCGTTTTCAACCCCTACGTAAAACAGATCGTGCACTATCTTTTCTACGCTTTTCCTTATTCAAAATTGTATGTTTCCTTTGGAAGATTAAGAAAACAAACTGTCTCTCGCTCAAGAAAGGAATAACGAATTGTTCTTCCTTCTTTTCCTGCGTCTTTCTCTTTTTGGCTTCTTGTTCTGAATTGATGTCGAAACAACTTCACAGATTATGTTTCGTTGTATTGTTTCCTTGCTCTTGATGCCAATTGTTGTCCCACGTTTCTCTCTAGATCGATATTTAATAAGTTGCAAAATATGAATAAGTATAATCTATTGTTTTTTATTAACCTTGTAATCGAATACATGTTTACATATATATATATGGTGGAACGTTGCAAATGAAGCAACACGTCCCTTCGTCTTTGGTCCTAACCGAAATAACAACCATAACCATAATTCGGTTATTAACTTTCTAACTAACACTTTTAGTCCTTTAACTTTTAATTAATAATAATAACGAGCAATGATAAAGATTATCGGGTCACAAGCAGATTTGGGAGCTTTTAAAGATACATTCGGCAAAACCAATCATATCTGCAAGAACAATGTTGTCAATCATAGGAGTAGCGGTCACAGGGGTAGCCATTGCTTGGGGCGTCTATTATTCAGGCACTAAATAATACCAGATTATATGTTTTCGTTAAAACCTTGCAAAAAAAATTAATATATAAAGTTGTAGATTAATATATAAAGTGGTGGTTGTGTGGTGGTAAAGGGTGGTGGTGGAATATACATTAAGCCATGTAGGAGAAGGCTAAACTCAAAGAATAATAAATTGAAATCATAATTTTAATACTAAAAAATTTGTAATTAGATGTAATCGATAAGCAAATAACTTGATACGTCAGATCATATGAGCTTGTGGATTTGATTTTTTTTTCTTTTTCTTTTTAACATACATTAATCGACTTTGCAATGCAATTTGTGGTTTAAAATATCAAATTGTAAGTGAAATGAAAAATAATTGTTAGATTCTTGCATATTCAAATAACTAGTAGGATAAAAGTAACAAAACTAAATTAGAACATCAACTATAAAAATAAATACCTGCAAACGACGTGCGGTATGTACTACCCTTGTTAAAAACATTAAAAGCAAAGTTGTGTGATCAACTTCATAATAAATCGTGAGAAAATCAACTAGAAGGCTACGCATAATCTCGATTGTAGATAGTCAATCGCGAGTGTCTTGATGACTACACAACAAAAGAAAAAAACAATTCTACTCTTTTAAATGGAGTATGCTACATCCACATAAAATCCTCACAAAAAACTCCCACTCGTTGATCACGTGTCAGCGGGTGATTGGTTTTTAGTGGGATGTGGATCCCACAAAAAACCAATCACCCGCTGACACATGATCAACGAGTAGGAGTTTTTTGTGGGGATTTTATGTGGATGTAGCAAAATCCCTTTTAAATACATGAAACAATTGCAACTTCCAAAAAACTGATTCACAGAAAAGGTTAAAAACTGATCACGAAAGTCCAGCAGACAAAATGAAGCGGCTAAAAGAAAGTTTTGAACTGATTCATAGTCAAAGATCGACCTTGCTGCTTACTTATTGACCCGGTTCGGGTAATATCACAGACCAGGCCACCTATACCGAACTTAAGTGGACAGGTCACAAACTTAGACCACGAACCTTATGGATTACTTATTGACCCGGTTCAGAAGTTCTTGCTTCTTTTCTACTACGTAATATGTACTCTCGCTTCTTTGTTTTTCCTTTGCTTAACAATCGATGTGCGTGGGATAGCATCAAATTCCTCGTTCCAATTATTTCTTCATTCATCTTTCTTTCTTTTTAATCTTCTTGCTTCTAAAACATTAGCAAAAATGTTTCTTGATTCTATGTTTCATGAGTGATGATTTACTCAAGTCTGATCGGTAAAAGTTCGAAATGAGCCGAGACTTAGCAAGCTCGAGCTTAAACTAAATATCGATTAATGAGTAAGTTCGAGCTCGATTAAGCTCGCAAGCCTAAATAAGCTTACATATATAACATATTTATGAAGTATTATTACATATATAACTTATGAGATAAATAAGCAATTAAGAAACAACATAAACCAAATATGCTTGAAACAAGACAAACTCAAACTTGCGCAATGCTAAACGAGCTGACTCGAGCCTTTTTGAGCTCGGGTCCGTGTTTACAACCCTGCATTTAATTATAGTAAGTATTCTTTTTATTTAAACACATTTGCTCAAGTAACTAAAAGAAATTCTTCACTTAAGTAAGGTTGGGCTATGGCCTAGTGAAGTCCATCAGATATTTATAAAAAAAAAGCTGATGGCTTCACTTTATAAATAGTTAACCTCTTTTACGTTGGTTTAAAAAATAATGGTGTGTTAAGTAACATATTTTATATTTTAAGTTAATAATTACATAAAGTAGGTTTTGATATAACCACAATAAAAATTTGATTTTTCCTGTTCAGGTTACTTGGGAAGGCGAACGTTCGCGGTCTCTTCGGGTTAATCTCGGGACCATTTTCGACCTCTAAATGTACACATCTAACGAGGTTTGAACACTTTACCTATTGTTTGAAAGCCAAATACCTTTCCACTAAGCCATTTGGTGGTGGTTGTGTACTTATATGTGTGTATGTCCTTCAGGGCTCACATAAATTTTCTCCTCAAGGTCACCGTGAATTTATGCAGTCTTTACATCTAATTGTTCTAACTCTAAGTAAAAAAATAAAGAGTAAAATACATGTTAGTCCCAAGGTATTGCCAGATTTCCCGTTTAGAGGTGGTCTTTCTAGCTCTGGTAAAGGTAGGGGTGTAGTTATGGTTAGAGGTGGTGGTGCTAGTTCTAATCAGGGTAGGGGTGCAGTTACAGTTAGAGGTAATGGTGGTTCTAGTTCAGATGAGGGGGTGCAGTTACACTTAGAGGTGGTGGTGCTAGTTCTAATCAGGGAAAGGGCGCATTTATAGTTAGAGGTGGTGGTGGTTCTAGTTCAAATGAGGGTAGAGGTGGTAGTGCTGGTTCTAGTCAGGTTAGGGGTCCATGTAGAAAGAAAGGTAGGGGTTCTAGTGCTAGTGAGGGTAGAGGTGCAATTATATTGAGAGGTGATAGAGTTAGAATTGATGAGGTGTAATTTAATACGCTTTTTAGGGGTTATTTAGCCTCTAAAATTGTGTATATTTGATCATATATTGTCCTAATTGGCTTCTATTTAAGTTTTAGGTGCTTGGGAGAGTAAATGCTGGAAAAGTACAAGTTTTGGCTTGATTGGACGAAGAACGAAGAAAAACAACAAATTCCAGCACGTGACTGGCATCTGTGACGTGGTCACTGAATCATGACTGATCAGTGTGTGGAGACTGCCTCGAGTGACGACGTCAAAGGCATTGTCCAGTCGAACTCACTGACACTCAGGGACTATAGTACCTTCTTAGCCACCTTCTCCTCATAAACGTTGGAGTACACGATTGATAACTCACAATCATTCAGTTTGCCGTCACTTCTTTGATTCTTATACACTGGAATCACATTCATTCCTTGCATGTAAATTATCCTTTTATGGTGAATTGCCAATATGAGGCTTCCTACGATCCCTGGCATTCGACTTCTGAGGTATTAACTTGGACAGTGTCCGCTGTCCAATTTGTGACACTGTTATCAAGACTGAAGAACACCTTTTATTCACTTTAATATATATCTCCATCAATTGGGAAAGTGTTCTTCATTGGGTGGGGGTTATACAACACCAGCATATTGAAAACTCTTGAAATAATCTAACTGCCGCAAGCATCAAGTATTCTGAGATGGTTGTTAGATCCACTCTTTAGGTTATTTCACGGTTCAGAAACATTTCAATCTTTGATATAAAACGACTCAACAAAGACCTCATCCTTAGCACATCAAACGTTTTTCTATTATTTGTATCTATAGTAGTAGAAAGAAAAAAAAATCGTCATCAAATTGCATTGGTTGGACTTGTGATCTTTGTAAATGTATCCTTAAATTAAATTTGTAATTATAATCGTTTCTTCTAGCCACATTCTAGGTTTTTGTTAGTATATTTCCCAATAAAAAAGACAGAATAGTGGGTATGTACATATTTGGATGGATGAAGTGAAGTTGTAGCAAATATAATTCCTTAAACATATGACATTGTCTACACGTGATTCATATCCGATCCATTTTCCTGCTTATTCAATTTTTAAAATCAAAATTCCCAAAATAAATTATGGTCAAAAGATGGTGAAGATCTAATGATCGATTACATTTTTACTTTAACTAATTTGACTCACTTAGAACATGATTCTCTTATGTGAAAGCATGAATGGAACGCTGCGGACACACAACTTCATATACATAGTGGCAGTTCTGTTGATTGGATTTTAGAGAGCGTTTGGATAGTGTTCAATTCCCCTTTGGGGGACCTCTAAAGGAACTGGAGTGCATCATAACATCAAGCACTCAATGAACCCGGATGGAAAAGGGGACCTCTAAAGGAACTAGAGTGCATCATAACATCAAGCACTCAATGAACTCGGATGGACAGCAGGAGTCTGGGTTATGGTTTGAGTACGTGACAAATTACACACCTTGCTCATGATTTGACCTCTTTCCATTACACACATAGAACCCTTTCAGATGACCAAAATATGCACTCCAGCGAGGTTGACAGCTCAATTTCACATACCATTCACCATCAGATATGCCCTAAGAAATCAGAAGTAGATTCACAGGGCCGGCCCTCGCTATGGGCGGCGCGGGCGACGGCCCAGGGCATCATGTAAACAAGGGGCATCAAATTTTTGGTATTGTGTATTTTTTTTTATGTGATGTAGATGATGTTGTAATGTGATAAAATGATGTCTGATAAAATATGCAAAAAGAAGAACAGATAATTGGAGAATGAAGTAATGTTTTGAAAGAAAATAACTCGCCGGAGAAATACACTGTTTCCGGAAATAAATATACACAGGGACCAAGTAAGGGAAATAAATATATTCGGGATCATCTTCGAATCCCGGTTACTTTCCCAACTTCCAAGCCCCAGTTATGAATCCCGACGAGCTAGCATTATTTAGTCAATAGAAATTACAACAACAACAACAACAACAACAATTTAATCAATTTACACAAAGTCAACAAACAAGCCAAGCCATCCCTTCCCAACCAAATTCGGACCATGGTTCGTATTTTGATGTTAACGAAGTCGAAGACGAAGATGAAGATAAAACGGAGTCGGAGGAAGAAGTTGTTCTGACACCGACCTCAAAGAAATCTAGGGCCAAGACGATGGCGAAGAAACCAAAGGCAAAGGCGAAGGCAAAGAAAGGCAAAGGCGAAGGCAACAAAGAAGATGTGGTCCCGTCCCGACAACCACGCAATATGTGGACCCAAGACGAGGAGTATCTTTTGTCGGAGTGTTACATCCAAGTATCCGAGGATCTAAAAGTGGGTGCGGATCAACAAAGGGATACGTTTTGGTACAAAGTGCTCGAATTATACAACAAAGAAGCAAAGAGGCTTAAGTATACTATTCGTACAAATAACATGTTGACGGGAAAGTGGACTCCAATGAATAAAGATATCAAGAAGTTTAATACGGTTGTTGATGAAACGGCGGTTATGAGTGGGGAAGGTGATAAAGATTTTATGAATCGTTGTCACGTTTTGTTTAGAAAAATAACGAGATATGAATTTAAACACTTGACCGCTTGGGGCTTTTTGAAAGACAAGCACAAGTGGAAAAATCCCGACTCGACTTTGGCAAGACGTGCTTGTCTTCAGTCTACGCGAGAGGAGCCCGAGCATTTTAGAGCCGACGAGTTGCCAAGGCCAGACGACATGTACCGGATTTCTAAGAGCCAACGTTCGTCAAACTCGACCGCTAGTTCCGGTTCAAACCGGCCGGCATTGTTTCAAGAAATGTTGGCTCAACAATGCGAGTTAGACCGCAAGGCAAAGATGGATGTGCTCGAGCGAGAGTCACTCGCAAGAGTTAATTTGTATGAATCTCAAAAGATTGCCGAGGAGATGCGGGTGCTAGAAATGGATACAAGCAAGATGAATCAGGTTAACGCAAGGATCGTGGCAGCACAACAAGCTCGAATCCGGGCAAAGTATCCTACCGACGAAGAATAGGCTTTTATTTCTATATAATGTACTAGGTTTTTAATTTTATGCATTTTTTTTTAAATGTAATNCGAGGAGATGCGGGTGCTAGAAATGGATACAAGCAAGATGAATCAGGTTAACGCAAGGATCGTGGCAGCACAACAAGCTCGAATCCGGGCAAAGTATCCTACCGACGAAGAATAGGCTTTTATTTCTATATAATGTACTAGGTTTTTAATTTTATGCATTTTTTTTTAAATGTAATGTGTGTTTTTTAATATGTAATGTGTGTTTTTAATATTAATGAAGTTTATTTAAGTTTATATTGTGTATATTTTAATTTTTGTAAATAAATAAATAAATAAATAAATAAATAAATAAATAAAAATGGCCGACGGCACCAGAAATTCTGGTGCCAACGAATACCCCTGAAATGTGGTGCCGTGAAGCTTTTTGCTGACGTGACAGCAAAAAAATCCCACGGCACCAACTTGATGGCACTACGGTACCTAATGCTCTAAAAGAGAGAAGACTTTATTTTACCTTTTTACAATCACGTGACTAGGTAGTTGTATTTTAGTTTTACTTTTAATTTTACTAGTAAAAAAAGAGGTGTCATAGGAATGCGGGTTTATGAAAACCATTTTTTAACTTATTTGATTGATTTCTTTTTGCAACTTTACTTTTTATCATATTTTCATCATTTTTATTAGTTACTGTAAATTTTAGTTCATTTATCTCGTAAATTAGATTTTGCAAGGTTGAAGTAACAAGTTAATGCTAATTGAAAGATAAACTAATTATTTTATGTGATTTGTTTTTCTTTTCTATAATGTCAATGTTAGTCACATAATTACGTTATATATAACTACATTATATTTTGAGGAAAGTGAATAAGAGGTTATTTCACAACTAAGCTTACATGCGAAACCTTCTAAAATTATGTTGTTTTATAAAGAAAAAAAACATCAAAAAGACTTAATGTTGATTATGTCCCTTCACAGTTCACAATATTAGTGTATTTCCATAATGGCACATAACATCCATATATGTGGTTCACTCAAATACTTGTTTTTCCTACATCACATAGTTGGCATTTTCTATTAAGGTTTTACTAAACACCGCCCACTGGGCAATGTTTAAGCCACATTAAACAATCTGTTTTTTCCATATTTAAAGTAATTATGCATTTAATGCACAATAAATGAACATAAAAATTAACTTAAATGTATATCATTTGTGATTTAATAAAGTCCAAATTTCCTTTTATATGGATATTAAACATTGCCCGATGGGCATTGTTTAGCAAAACCCTTTCTATTATTGAAACAGGTAATCCTATATTCAACACTAATTTGATCTAATTTTTAATTAAAAAACACTCCTACTACTAATACATTAGTTCTACTATTTAAATTTTGAAAAAAAAAAAAAAAAAAAAAAAAAAACAATCTAAGCGATGTATTTTTGGGTGATTTTAAGTGTTTTCGCATGTAAGCTTACATGTGATACAAATTCAAATTCACTTTTCTCATATATTATATTGTAGGTAACTACAACACCATCTTAGATGTCAATAACTCAGGTGTACAAAATCTAATAGGGTAAGCCACATCTTTAGAAAATAGCGTGTTTACGATATCTAGGGGCATCTTTCGATCGTTTCGCCCAGGGCAACCGAAAACTCAGGACCGGCCCTGAGATTCGTGAACAACAACTTC
This sequence comes from Artemisia annua, assembly GCA_014162995.1. Taxonomy (NCBI): domain Eukaryota; kingdom Viridiplantae; phylum Streptophyta; class Magnoliopsida; order Asterales; family Asteraceae; genus Artemisia; species Artemisia annua. The sequence continues at coordinate 977 of LBNU01031671.1, read as the reverse complement.
TAAAATGGAAATATACAAGATAGACCGTACTAACTTTGTAGAGTTCAAAGGAAGTGATCTTTGATGACAAAACCGACAGAGTTAATTTTAGAATACTATCAGATCGAGAAGGGTGATATCACTCTACTAATGAGATTACAAAGATTTAACTAATTTTCCTTATATATAGTGTGAGCTGAATAGATTCCTACGATCCCTGGCATTTGACTTCGGAGGTATTAACTTGGACAGTGTCCCCTGCCCAATTTGTGACATTGTTATCAAGACTGAAGAACACCTTTTATTCACTGTAGTAATATATATCTCCATCAATTGGGAAAGTGTTCTTCATTGGTGGGGGTTATACAACACCAGCATATTGAAAACTCTTGAAATAATCTAACTGCCGCAAGCATCAAGTATTCTGAGATGGTGGTTAGATCCACTCTTTAGGTTATTTCACGGTTCAGAAACATTTCAATCGTTGATATAAAACGACTCAACGAAGACCTCATCCTTAGCACATCAAAAGTTTTTCTATTATTTGTATCTATAGTAGTAGAAAAAAAATTGTCATCAAATTGCATTGGTTGGAGTTTGATACGAACAAAGATATAACAACTAGAAATCAATGTGAAATGTAAGTCGTTAATGTGATGAATCAAAACAGGGGAACAATATGAGAAGAAATGTAACCGTATTTTGATACTCTAATGTTCACACGAAGTTGTAATGAATTTGAGAGAGAAAGATTACAATCTTGAAATTAGTGAATCTTTACAACTGAGAAGTGTATTTGGTATTTATAGAAAAAACAGAGAAAACACTAAACTAACTGTTTTCCCGCCCTTTTAGTAACGACTTCTCTGAGTACTGATGCTTTGAACTATTTTAGCGCGTATCAACAATCCATTCCCCTTAGAATTGACTTTCACAGTCAAACTTGATTATAAGCATCCATCAGATTTGGTCAGATTCAGGATAAAATCTCTCTCTTT
>LBNU01031670.1:51234-64355 GCA_014162995.1 Artemisia annua | reverse complement strand
ATGGATCTCGTAATGTGTATTGAGTTTGTAAAGCTGTTTGTTAGGAAATTGCGCGGAATCTAGTTTAGATACGATATCAATAGTGCATGATAATGATAGCTAAAGGAATAGGATTTATGTGATTTGTTGACCGAGGTATGGGGATGCACGTGGCAGTGTTGATATGGGATTAATATTCAATTTGACGTAGCCACGTAGGATAATCATTTATAGTCAGTTAGGCTATCTGGCATAAGTTGTAAGGGGAGTAACACGTGAGTACGTGACGGAGTTTCATTAATTGAAGGATTACGGTATTCACAAAACAAAACTGATTTACGCCGTCAGCCAAATAGAAAACAATAGTCATGTTTTTAATCCTTTTATATGTGAACAGAATGATAGATTTATTTTATAGAGTATAGACTGAGGGATGGCATATATGCAAAGCTAACTTATAGAAAATACATATCACAATGTGGTTTTTTAACTGGTTGCTTACACTTTTTCTGTTTAGGTTATGTTTGATGGATATTGTTCTGTTTAATTCCTTTTAAAGTTAATATATATATATATATATATATATATATATATATATATATATATATATATATATATATATATATATATATATATATATATATATATATATATATATATATATATATATATATGCGCTGTAAAAATTGTGCATGAAACAGAATCACATGTAGATACGATATCAATGATGCACAATAACAATAGGAAATTGCGTAAACAGAAGATCATAGGTTATACGGTGTTTCATTAAAGAGCTATCTGCGCTGTCGTTTGTATGAGATTGATGTTTGGAATGACCTAGGAGATACATTATTAGAGGCACCTAGGCTATCCGGTTACAGTTAGTCTTCATGCAGTAAGTTGCATGGGGATTACCACATGATTTAGTTTCTTGAATGAAAGAAGCATAACCAGTTTCACAGAACAAAACTGATGTGTACCATCAGCTAATTGGGAAAGAACAGTGATGTCTGGAATTTCCAAGATACGGACAGAGTAATAAGTCAGGGATGGGAGTTTTTAATATGCGAGAATAAGTTATAGAATTGCTTTAATTGAAGGATGACAGTGTTCAGAAAACAAAACTGATTTACACCACCAGCCAAATGGAAAACAAGTCATGTTTTCAATCCTTTTATATAAGCAGGGTTGGATCAGTTGGAAAAACCCCTCCTTTAGAGACAGAGGCGAGGGTTCGATCCTCACTCCTTGCAAAAAATGGTCAGTGTAAGGCTGTCTACGTCTCACCTCTTCCATACCCCGTGGAAGACGGGATTGGGTACCGTTGATTTATGATTATGTTTGTGATCCTTTTATATGCGGACAGAATAATAGATTTATTTTATAGAGTATAGACCGAGGGATAGGATATGTGCAAGGCTAACTTATAGAAAATACATATCACAATGTTGTTTTTTAACTGGTTACTTACTTTTGCTGTTTAGGTTATATTTAATGGATATTCTTCTGTTTAACTCCTTTTAAAGTTAATATTGTGTTTATCCGTTGAAAAAAAAAATGTGCATGAAACAGAATCACATGTAGATACGATATCAATAATGCACAATAACAATGGCTACACAAAAGGAAATTGCGTAAACAGAAGAACATAGGATATATGCTCTTTCATTAAAGAGCTATCTGCTCTTATCACTTATATGAGATTTATGTTTAAAATGACCTAGGAGATACATTATTAGAGGCACCTAGGCTATCCAGTTACAGTTAGTCTCAATGCTGTAAGTTGCAAGGGGAGTACCACATGACTTAGTTTCTTGAATCAAAGAAGCATAAACAGTTTCACAGAACAAAACTGATGTGCACCATCAGCTAATTGGGAAAGAATGGTAATGCCTGGAATTTTCCAAGATACGGACAGCATAATAAGTCAGGGAGGGGCTGTTTTTAATATGCGAGAATAAGTTATAGACTTGCTTGGTTATGAGTTTTGGACCCGAAAGATGAAAATAACCTAATAAGGTGATTTCATGATTTTTGTGGTGCCATGGCTATGTCATGCATGAGCCATGAGGTGATTAGTTGAAGGAGATAATATGGGTTTGTGTTATGAAATCACCTCAATTCGATGTCTAGAGTCTATACATGTCTGTACCAGAGTAAACTGATAACACTGGATGTTGAAGTAAGTAGAGTGAGCACATGCTAGGGCTTTTGAGGAATATGGAAACCATTATATGTGATACTGATTTGGACTGGTCGGGGAAAAGTATCCTTCATTGTGTTTGTTGTTTTCTTTGATCTTATAATGAAATTTGGGAATAATGAAAAGAATTTTGTTCACGATAGTTGAAGTATGTCTATAAAAAATACTTCCTCCTCTGCATACTGTAGTGCTACATTAGTTAGTGACCCGAGGCTCTCAGAGGAGTTAGTCCTGTGTGGACATTAACTTTACTCAGTAAAGCTAACATCATAGACAAAAAATTTGCGTATTGATTTCCGGTACAAACATATCAGACTAGTCATGGTCATGTTTGTCAAAAAGACATTGTAGCCGTAAAGGTGGCAGATAATGAACAGCATGAGTTTCATGATAGCCTGTGGGCGAATTAACGGGTCAAGTTTTTTCCCCCTTGTATTTGTATAAGCCTGCATTTATAGTTCAGCATTTTTTTTTTTTTGCCTTTCTTGTTTTACGTTTAATCTAGCTGTTGTACTTCAGCCTGTTTTTATAGTTTTTTGGAGAGACTATAATCGACTTATGTGCAGATACATTCTCAAAGCCAGTATCCGGTTCATCGGAACCACAACAAAGTGGTGGTTGGTTCAAGATATTCTCTGTGGCTGCTTACCAGCCTTACTTTGACGTTGACACATCTGATGTACTGGAGAGGATTAAAGATTCCCTCTTGCCTTTCAGTGGGAGCTTCAATGAGAAAACTGCTAGCAACCCAGACTTGTAAGTCGACTTTTCTGTGGATTTCCATTTGAGTTTAACGTACCAAGTTCATATTGTACTTAAAAGTAAAAAACTGTAAATGATTATGTATTAGACGCACAGAAAACCTAGTTTTCTGTGGTGTTTTGCATACCAACTTAAATATCTTCTTACGTAAACTTTTGAGTATGCTGTTTTATAAGCTAAAGTTTTCACCACTGACATTATCTGTATGTGTCATAACTTTTATCAAGACCATGAAGAGAATGGAGGAAATGCCTAAATCACTGGTTTATAAAATTTGGAAAATATCTGCCATCTTTTTAGATGTGTTTATATACAGTGACTTTCTAAATATTTCACTCTATCGCCCATACAGTTAATTTACCCTCTATTACCCAAACAGTTAATTTACCCTTTAAATTACTTCCATGATCAGGTATGGGCCTTTCTGGATTTGCACTACCCTAATCTTTGTGGCAGCTGCAATTGGTACGTTTGTGACTTATTTGGCTCACAAGCTACAGCATAAAGAGTGGAATTATGATATTAATCTTGTAACCTGGGCTGCTGGTCTGTTCTATGGCTACGTTCTTATTGTCCCTCTATGTCTGTACATAATTCTCAAGTACTTCTCTGCACCTTCAACCCTAGTTCAGCTGTTCTGCCTATATGGGTACTCCCTGTTTATCTTCATCCCAGCAATGGTAAGAATTTTGTTTCTCAAGTCCCTTCATGTCTTAATAAATCTGGATAACGTCTTTTACCATTGTATTTCGGCCGTGTTAGGATGTGTTTAAAGTATTGACTCCAGTTTTCAGTGTTGGAATTAATTATTATGATCTTGTTTCTAAATTATTATTTAGGGATAAATACGGAGATAGCAATTTTGACCCCGCTTACTCTTGAATGGGTCGGTGTGGATTTGTGTTTTATCTCAAACTGGTCCAATGTGTAAAAGAAAAAAAATAGCTAAAAGGAAATGGGTCAAATGGGTCGACAGTTTTCCAAAGTGTGTGTTTAATTAAATGTTAAAACCTCCCTAAAGCACTTTCTTCGAAAAAATCAGATCATTTCAAAACTATTAGTGATTTTGTTGTCATATTTTAACACACCAATTGTATTTATAAAAGGAATATACTTGAAGGACACCATGTGGAACTTAGTATTCTAATAGATAATGTTTCTGGTTGATTGCAGTGCCTATCTGTTGTTCCAGTGGAGATATTCAGATGGGTGATAACCGGTGTGGCAGGGATCATGTCAGCATTGTTTGTTGCACAGAATCTTAGGAACCACATAGTGTCAGCTGGTGAAAGGTGGTTCCTGATTGTGGCTGGGATTTTCTTGTTGCAGTTGGCTCTCTCCATTGTTCTTAAGCTGTATTTGTTCAACGTGAGTGTGTAATCTTTTACTTTTCTTTGTTTAACAGCAGCAATTATAGCGGGGATTAGAGTAAATGTGAACTAAGAGTTGTTTAAAATTTGTATGTTCCCCATGGACAGCAAAATATATTCTTTTTTTAAATCGATTTTTGATATGATATATATGGAAGCATAATAAGTTCATGATATTGAGCCTAATCTAAAAGCTCATTTCTATCATATGCATGTTCTTTGTTTTTGTTATATCCAATGGAATACAAAAGCATCAGCAAAACATTGAAAATGAGACAATGCTTACAGAACTATAGTTGCTGCAACCCAACTTTGTAATTGGTATATCAGACCACATTCAGCTATGATGACTAGAATACCCCTGGTCTGTCAAACTTCAAATGCTTGAAAGCTGAAAACATAAACTTGAAAAAGAAGTAAAGTTGCCATCAAAGATAAAGGGTTACCAACAATGGTAGGGGATGCAGTCTCAGGGGGCTAGTCGTGACTTGTGAAAGGCGACAAAATGGTAACGACAGACATGAGTGTCGACAACACATGCGGTGGCTTGGACGGGGCTTTGGTGAGGTATTCTGTACAAGACTCGTTGGATTATCTTAGAGCATCATGTATAGTTATTCAAGCCAAAACCCAGAAAGGAGTCATGCCACCTCGCATCTTCCTCTTTTCATTTTCCTTATCACCCGCACCCGCAGACCCAAAAACTCCATCTCTAGTCATTNTTACATCTCTTTTGGTTTCTATAGTTTTTTAGTAGAAACATATATTGAATTGCAAAGTTAGTTGGCACTGCCTTTACATCTCATTTTGTTTTGTAGCTCTTTTTTAAGTAAAAAGATGAATGTATAAGCAATGAATTCCTTTTATGGTTGAAGAAACAATTACATCAACCCGACATTGAATTCTAAGACTAGTAGTAACAAGACAACATCAAGAGACCAAACAAAAATGCCATATCAGCACTAACTCAACTTTCTCTTTTCAAAACTAAACATAGATCAAATGCTCGTAGTAAAAGTACCGCATATGTGACCGTAAATTTCATTAATAATTAAAAACTTAAATTAATAATTTAAAGTATATCGCTCCTTGATCATTTGCTTCAGAGTCAACACCGTCGCTAGTTGTTTCCAGTTAAATGATTTAAATCTTTGTCATTCTTACTTGCCGGTTGACGCCAGAATAAAACGGATTATTTGTGTAAATAGAAGGTTGATGCATTGATTGGTATGTGAAACTAGTGGGATGAAAATTAATCGGTGATGATTGGGTTAACATAAAATTGGGGTCGGTGGTTGTTGGAACATTTTGTTGTAGAAGAGAATATATGAAAAAATAAGAAAAGGGAGGGTTTATAGAGCAAAGTAATTTTTATTTATTCTAAATACAAACACCTTAACGGTACCAAATAGTAGCCGACGACTACTTTTCTTCTTCATTTCATTCGGTCCACTGGCAGACCAAAAGAATGCAATTTTTTTTTTCTTTTCTTTTGAGGGGCGACTCATTCGGTCTCCGTAGAGGCCAGAGGGATACGCGTGCAATTTGACCGAATGGTTTGGTTCCACTACTACCGCTCTACATCAATTAAGACACCAAGTTGGTCGTAGATTTATCATAAATATTCTATGAAGACATACATGATGTCAAAAGTTTGATGCCTTTGATACATGACTCGTGACTAACCAACTCTATGATCAAATTGATAAAATACGATTATGTATCGTGGATGTGTGTCATACATTAATCCAACAAAATGACGCAAGTTTAGCATTTTATTGCGATTGACCAACATCTAATGTTATAATCGAGAAATGAATCGTTTCCTGATAGTGGGATTAACCCAATTTGACATCCTTCCAATCCATTGGACTCCATGACTTGCACGCGATGTGACTCATAATACATACACCTCCTTGATCAAGATCCAAATTTATATTCACGAAATGGTCGAAGGCCTCTTACATCTCACGCTGACAGTCTTGATAAACTCATTCAATGGTGCACAAATGAAGACATATGACGTTAGAAGTGTCCCAAACCGGAAACCAGACCTGCAGAGCATGCTCCAACACGCCCAATCCACTAAATACTTGAAGACAAATGACGCTAGTGGTTGAGTAAGTGTCAAACCATATCTTAGTAAATGCCGTATTCCTAAGGTTGATCACGTGCCTTCTTGGGTATTGTCGAGATTGTTGTGAGTTAAGGACGTGATTTCTGGCAAAGTGCTATCTCATCATTGCTACTCGAAAAGGTCATATGTTCATTTTTGCGTAGGTCTCTTTTATATCAAAATGAACCTCAACACGCATTCATGATGGTTTCTTGACCTTAATTTTATTGTTTGTTTGGTTTCTAATGATCAAACGGATAATTGTTGGAGGTATCCTTGCCACATAACTTATCATAATTCTTGAACAAAACCATAATCTCACAGAAGCTAGCACGGCATCTTGCATAATTGGGTTGGTAACGTTAGCCATAAATGTTACTCATTTATTTCTATAAAAATACTCATAATAAAACATAAAAAGACCATATGGCCTCATATTACAAGACATAGACATACTNCTTGTAGCTTCTGAAATCTCTTTTCCTTCTGTTCAACCGGATACTTATATGCTTTAACAAACGTTGAATACGTAGGATAGATTCCATCGGTAAGATAATATCCATGTTTATAAAACCGTCCATTTACATGAAATGAACTGTTTGCCGCCGTTCCATTTCGCTCCGTAAGATACAATGGTGACTGATTCAAAACATTGATATCGTTGTTTGCACCGGGAGGACCAAAAAACGAATGCCAAATCCACAAATCGTTTGAAGCGACGGATTCAAGCATAATAGTTGGGTACTGATGATCACCTCGTTTATATTGGCCTTTCAAATGTCTAGGACAATTACGCCAAACGAAATGTGTACAATCAATAACTTTAACTTTAAAAAAAATAACGATAACTTTAAAAAAAAATAACGAAAACTTTTAGAAAATATATATAACCTGACGTTCGGCGTGCCATGTTTAAATAGTCATCAAATCTATCTGGAGGTTCACCCGTTGCGAGTTGCCGAATAGCCGATGTGCATTTTTGTAACGCCGTAAAACTCTTTTTTCCCCTCGCATCTAGGCCCTCTTGAAACCATTCGTAATTCGCTTCAACATCACCAACAACTCTTAAAAACAAGCTTTTATTCATACGAAACCTATCACGAAAAGTATTGTCGGAAAACTTTGGACGTTCAACGAAATAGTCATTCATAAGGGTTTGTAAAGCTTCTTCACGATAACGGGTTACAGACTCCCGAGTTTCGGTAGAGCTTGCCGTGTCGTCAATTGAATCGTACACGGCTAATAAGGTTTCTAGGGTGCTACCGGATGGCAATAGTTCGGACGATTCGGCGGGAACAAATATCGAGTCGGACGAAGAAGATGAAGATGAAACCATTGTAAAAATATGTGAATTGGTTGTGTTAATAATTTGTTATTGTAAGTGAATTGTTTGTGTTTATAAAGAAAATAAAGGTTTAACATATATAGAAGGAATTTTTTTTTTCAATGCAACCAACGGTTACATTTTTACTCCCAACGGTCATATTTGCTCCCATGCCGCTCCATACCTCCGAATCATTCCATGCCGCTGGCCATACCGCCGAGGTGGCGGCGGTGTTCACCGGCGGTATGGCCATGCCGTTGGGCATACCGCCCACCATTGCCACCATCCTAAGCAATGAATTCCTTTTATGGTTGAAGAAACAATTACATCAACCCGACATTGAATTCTAAGACTAGTAGTAACAAGACAACATCAAGAGACCAAACAACAATGCCATATCAGCAGTAACTCAACTTTCTCTCTTCTAAACTAAACATAGATCAAATGCTCGTAGTAAAAGTACCGCACATGTGACCGTACACTTTTATAGTTAAAATTTCATTAATAATTAAAAACTTAAACTAATAATTTAAAGTATATCGCTCATTGATCTTTTGCTTCAGGGTCAACACCGTCGCTAGTTGTTTCCAGTTAAATGATTTAAATCTTTGTCATTCTTACTTGCCGGTTGACGCCAGAATAAAACGGAGGAGAAAACGGATTATTTGTGTAAATAGAAGGTTGATGCATTGATTGGTATGTGAAACTAGCGGGATGAAAATTAATCGGTGATGATTGACAGGTTAACATAAAATTGGGGTTGGTGGTTGTTGGAACGTTTTGTTGTCGTCGGGATTTTGGTGTTTTGTTTTTAGGAGTTTTGGAAGACATTTTTTGAGTTGATAAGTAGTTGTTAGTTGTAGAAGAGAATGTATGAAGAAATGAGAAAAGAAATGAAGGGTTTATTGAGAAGAAAGTATTTTTTATTTATTTATTTATTTTAAATACAAACACCTTAACGGTACCAAATAGTAGCCGACGACTACTTTTCTTCTTCATTTCATTCGGTCTATTGGCAGACCAAAAGAATGCATTTTTTTTCTTTTCTTTTGAGGGGCGTCTCATTCGGTCTCCGTAGAGGCAGATGGATACACGTGCTATTTGACCGAATGGTTTGGTTCCGCTACTACCGCTCTACATCAATTAAGACACCAAGTTGGTCGTAGATTTATCATAAATATTCTATGAAGACATACATGATGTCAAAAGTTTGATGCCTTTGATAATGACTCCTGACTAAGCAACTCTATGATTAAATTGATAAAATACGATTATGCATCGTGGATGTGTGTCATACATTATGTTGGAAAATTTAGTGCACTTGAGGGATGAGTTCACACCTAGTAATGGGTTTGGAGGTACGGAGTGTACACCCATTTGGTCCATGAACACCCTGACTCAATTGTGGTTATGATAGTGTGATTCTGCTGAATCTGCTGCTAGTGGATTCTGCTGAATGCGCTGCTAGTANACATGTAACAACTTCGCTAATCGCTAGCCTACAAAAGAAATAAGTTACCCAATAGACAGGGGAGGAGAGGCGCCCTGTTGAACACACTGATAATCATTCCTAGTTATGTTCGTATAACTTTTATTATAAATCCGCTGATTATTTATATATTTCTTTCCTCTAAAGTAGGACCACCTTTGTCCTAAATTAATTTTCAAAACATTTCTTCTTACTCGGTCCCAAAATAATAATAGTCCACTTTGATCATAATTTACTCAATTTCTCATTTTGATCATATTTACACTAATCACCAAACTGCTAAAAATGTACTACATTCCTAAAACAAAATGTTTCCTATAGGGTAAATTCGGCATTGCGCTAACTACTGTACCAAATTGCATTTATTACAATTCAATTCTTATTTTTATTTTTTTTGGTTTCTAGGTGGCAAAACGGGGTGGGCACGGGCCACGGTCCAAACGGGCTCATGCTATACGAATCGCTTTAAAAAAGACCCAAAACGACGAAATAAATTCCTCAAACATAACAACTCAATTATTAAATATATTATATCTATCAGTTTTTCTTTAAAAACAATTGTAATGTTCTCCGATTGAGAAAAAATATATGCCCGTTAATGCCCATTTATAAAAAGGAAAGGGGGGCTAAATGTGCCCAAGTCTTTTAGAGCCCATCTTTTATTTTTATTTTGGGCACACATTGCCATCTCTAGTTTCTACGCAATAAATATAAAATCTAATAAACCATCACAATATACGCGTAACTAACCACACAAAAACTAAAAAACTAGACAATAGTGCAAGCACAGAGCTGAGATCACAACATACTTGACTTAAAATATTCAGATCTAACACAAATGCATAATTCTGATTATTAATACACATATGCATAACAGATCTAAAAAAGCATACTTAACCGACAACACATAATTCACTTCATTAAACATAAAAATTCATAATTACAACTAAAACAAACTTGCATCAACAACATGCAAATGGATCTAATTAGTTATTAAAAATTACAAACAGATCGGATCATGTTAAGCTGGAACAATGCAATTAGAATGAAGATTTAACATTTATTTTATACCTGTTTGATCTGTTGTGTGTTAGATTTTTCAGAGAGCGCGTTGATTTGAGAGAGAGATCTGCGAAATATGAATACGGAGAAAGCGGGGGTACATCTGTTTATACTTTCTAATTTTACATTACAAGCCCTTCTTTTTTTTATATGTTTACTTTACTAACACTACGACGAGTCTACGAGTGCACCGTGTTTTTTTGGTTTTGTGTAATTCTTTATTTACCCCAAAAGGACAAACCCACTCACCCCATGTGACCCAAAATTATCCAATTTCCCCATATACCCCAAGGGCGACTGCGTCCCAAAAATTCTTGGGCAACTGTCCCAGAAACGTGACACGTGTCACCTTTGGTGTCCCCACTTTGTACTTGCATAGTACAACTTTCGAAGTTTACAAGTTTCGGAGTACCTACCATTGAATTCAATCTCTGCAATTACAATCGCTAGTAGTGAAAACAGTTAACGTGTAGTTTGAGCCTGATCGGGAGTACAGACTACCTCCGCCGTGTTAATCACAAGCAAGTTTGTCAGCCCGATATCTAAGCTCACCTACAGGTTAAGTAACCCAACCATCTAATGGTAAAAGGTAAGCGGAATCACCTAGATCGTTCACCATAGAAGTGCCAGTTACCACTAATTTTCACCAATACATCGACGGATAAATAATGCAAAGACAAACACAAAGTTCAAAGACCGTACTTGAAAACGTTTTGAAAAATTTAATGAACTTTGATTTTACACTAAGACCAAATAATCACAAATAATTTATAAAGTTTAATAATCACAGAGACAAACTTTCTCAAACTTATAATCTAACTGCTTACTTTTTATATAATATGCATACTAACGGGAAATCAAATTACCGTAAGCACAAAAAATCAATTAAAACAAAAACCCAACAACAGCTAGAACTCCCAATAAAACCAAACAAATTTGTCAAATGACACGGTTTTTCAATTGAACTATTGTTGTCAAAAAATAAAGTTCAAAAATTTTTCAAAAAATTTACAAGTTTCGGAGTACTACCATTGAATTCAAATCTCTGCAATTTACAATCGCTAGTAGTGAAAACAGTTAACGTGTGTTTGAGCCTGATCGGAGTACGACTACCTCCGCGTGTCTTAACCACAAGCCAAGATTAATATGTCGAATATCTGAGGCCGATATCTAAGTCACCTACAACGGGTAAGTAAACCAACCATCTATGGTAAAAAGGTAGCCCGGAATCCCCCTAGATCCCGATCACCCCATAGAAAGTAGCCAGTTACCACTAATTTCATCCATACATAAACCGATAAATACTGGCAAAGACAAACACAAAGGTTTCCACAGACCGTACTTGAAACTGTTTTGAAAAATTTATGACTTTGATTTATACACTAAACAAATAATCAAATAATTTTATAAAGTTTAATTAATACTAGAGACAAATTTTTCTCAAACTTATACAATCTAACTGCTTACTTTTATCTAATAGGCATACTAACGGAATAAATTACCGTAAGCCAAATAATCATTAAAACAAACCACCACCACGACTAGATCCAAATAAAACAAACAAGTTGTCAAATTGACACGGTTTCAATGAACTATTGTTGTCAACAAAATTAAGTTCAAAAATTTTTCAAAAGAATTTACAAGTTTCGGAGTACTAACCATTGAATTCAAATTCTGCAATTACAATCCTAGTAGTGAAAACAGTTTAACGTTAGTTTGGCCTGATCGGGAGTACAGACTACCTCCGCCGTGTCCTTAATAACAAGCAAGATTATGTCCAATAGTCTGGGCCCGATATCTAAGCTGCACCTACAACGGTTAAGTTAAACCACCATCTATGGTAAAAGGGTAGCCGGAATCACCCCTAAAGATCCGTTTCACCCCCATAGAAAGTAGCAGTCACTATTTCATCAAATACATAGACCGATCAAAATAATGCAAACAAACACAAGTTTCCACATACCGTACTTGAAAAACTGTTTTGAAAAATTTTTATGAACTTGATCTTGACACTAAGCAAATAATCACAAATAATTTTATAAAGTTTAATATCACAGAGACAATTTCTCAAACTTATACATCTAACTGCTTATACTTTATATCAATAGCATACTAACGAGTGCAATTACGTAACACAAAAAATCTTAACAACCACAACCAACAGACTAGAACTCCCAATAAACTGACCCATCTTCTGTCAAACATATAAGCAATCAACTTAGTAACAACTACAAAAATTGAAAAAAAAAAATCACAACTTTACAGCTTACTAAAATAACCTAGCACAACATCTAACAATGTAAATCTACCAATTAAATGCAAAATCAAACTTTAATTACCACTTAATCAAAATAACACTTAACAAGTCATAAACCATACAAAAAATCATTAAACAAACCACAACCACGACTAGAATCCAATAAAACTGACCCATCCTTCTGTAAAACTTATAAGCCATCTAACTATAGTAACAACTACAAAATTGAAAAAAAATCACAATTTAATTACACCCTTAATCAATACCATACATAACCTAATACCACTACAATACATCTAAAACATCCATAACATAAACCTAATTACATATAAACCTAAACCCTAATTACCAGCATTACAACCTAATACAATCAAAATACCATACATAACCATAAACCCTATTAACACAAATGAAAAAAAAATACAGCTTACATCCTAATACCATACATAAACCCTAATACTAACGTTCTTTTACCCTAAAATAGTATGAAACTAAAGCTTTAATCGAAAAGATAAGTACTTACCCTAGCCCCCAAACCATTTTACATCGGTTCATTCCC
>LBNU01031670.1:9496-47619 GCA_014162995.1 Artemisia annua | reverse complement strand
TTATTTTGCTTATTTCATAACCATTACAAGAAAGTGATGGTGATTATTGCATCGTGGTATTTAATTTAATCAAATTGTTTTCATTATGAAACTTTTTAGGAGTATGTAGCATTTGTTGTCTTATCAAAGTTTCAATGAAAAAGGTTACTTTCTATCCATGATTTATACCAAACATCTTTATTATTGGTTTTGTTCAGAAAGATGCCTTTTAATACCTGAAATTTACTTTAACATAAAATTTGACAGGACCTTTATTTAGTTTTAAAGAAACATAATATTTCATATAAAAATTCGTATATTGTAGTCACACTCTCATCTTTTAGATACAATAAATCTTCGTTTGACATCCATTCAAATATCATTATTTTGATTCAAAGAGTTTAATTTAAAACATGTCCACTTTTGAATAAATTGTATTGTTGGAGAACATTCGGAAGGAAATACGACAAGAGTCCCCATCCAACAACTACGAGAGACTTTGCATGCAAATGAAATTATTTATACCTTCGTAATTTTTTCAACTTAAAGGTTACCTACTCTTTATTATATCAGTCAATTATAGACAATGTAAGATTGATAAGATAGAGCATTTAATTCCATATCAATTTCATGTTATCAAAAAGAATTTCTAAGTCATCTCCACCTAATAATGCATGCTTAATTCTACGTCACCGGATTAGACAATTTTGAACTTGGTGTTTTATACATGTATTGAGTGTCGTTTTTACCCTTGACATTAGTCTATACTTATTTTTATGACATCCTAAAATAACTAATTTTCATATTCACTCTTAAGCTATTTAAGTTTTAATGATTTTATTTCTAAAAGTAAATTAACTTCCTGCAATAATATGTACGATATGTTTTTTTGTATATGCAATACTACATTCATCGTATTCGTCCTGTCATAGGGATTAAAACAAATATAGATTTATAAATTTTGTAATATGTAAATTATTATATTTATAAGAAAAAGAAAAACCGTGTAAAATGTGTATCTTTTAGTAAAAGGGGGCATTTTCATTATTCAACTTTTTCAATAACTTTTGTTAAAATACTATCAAATCTATTTTACTCATCAAATCCGTGTTCTTATATTAATGATACGGAATTCATTTGTAATTTATAAGCATTTGATTTTGCATAATTATATAGGTCCTTTCATGCAAGATTTGATTTTGCATGAACGGGTTTTTATTTCGTTTGTATTTTTTAATATGATTAATGTAATTGCAAGTACTGTGTTTTGGTGTTATCCTTTAATTTGTAGATACATTGACTTATTGTTATAAGACCGGTCTTGGCACCTGATTTGAATACACAATCTAAATTATGTGATTTTCACCTTCATTTATAAAAATTGCGTTAGCAAAGGTTTTGTAAAGTTAAGTGAAATGTGAGAGATATAAAGTAAAGATGTCCTGTTTGTTACGATTTTCTGACTCATATATTTTTACTTGTAAGACTAATAACAATAAGGTTTTCTATTTCTTAGATTGCTTTTGGATCTACATTATACTGATTACACCAGTTTTTGATAAAAAGATTATTATTTTGATACCTGATAAGAAGAGTTTGCGTTTAGGGTCATAACATGCGTGAAAACAAATGATATGGGAACACACTTAATCTATACGTTAGATCTATATAATTATATAACTTTTGGTCATTAGCAGGTTGTTTATAGACGAGTGTACTTCTATGTAATAGGTAAGTTTATTATATTTTCTATTATGTAATGTGTTTTAATCGTTTAAATTGGAATGAAACCGTTCTTTTAGTCCCAACCTCCTAACAAAACGTCCCGTGAGATTATTACAAAACAAACATATTTTCTTATTATTTTTAAGACAATGAAATGTCATATAAGAGGAAACAAATTTTTAGTTGTTTCATGCAAACAATGACGAGTCACGAGTGTACTTCATTGTTCACTTTTTTATTCTCCTTTTTATCATTCTTTATATGATTATATCTTTTTAACAAATAGAATTATAAAGCTACCCCGTTCATTGGGACGGACCATGAAGCTAGTAAACCTTTTATAAATCATATTACTTAAAAGTCTTTAATTTATCTTTTATTACTTAAAAGAAAAAAGCAAACTAACACATTCACACAATAAACAAGATAAATATACTTTATACGATATACTTGTTTAGCTTACAACTATTTGGTTAGGAAGATTTCACACCACATCGATACCGCTAGGCTAGAATTTCTTTGGTCTCTATGACTTTTAATCCTAAGATAATACGATATGTCTATATAGCGTTTTAGCAAGTTTGTACATTACTAACTAAATTTTGTGTGCCTTATACAAGATGATTCTTGCACTATATTTTGTGAATTAGTGATAGCCAAATGAGTCAATGACAATAACATGTGGTAAGAAAAATAGAAATTGTGTGCATAAGTGGCTTTGTGTTGGAACTTTTGATGGGATGGGGATTAGGATAAAAAGTGTCAAAGCAAATGCTTGTGTCTTGTGTGAAACCAGGGTGTCACATAACAAGTTGATTAAGAAAAGGACAAGATTGCCCCTGTTGTATCATGTGTTGGACTCTTGTCTTTTTACTCCTTAACAGAATTTCATTTTAAATTCTATATCAAAAAATTCCAAAACGGCGTATTGATTTCTGGTCACACTTCCACCAATTAAGGTGGTGTCTGATTTCCTGATTTAGTAGAATACATGTATTAAAGCATGGTGCATAAATGTATAAAACACCGTTACGGGTATGTTTGTCAAAAGTATTTGTTGCAAGAATCGGAGATAAATTAATAGATAAAGCATAAGCGGAAATTAAAAACTAAAAATTATCTTTTAAACTATAGCAAAAGTTTTATAAGTTTTGTTACTAAAAAACAAAGCTAAATCTTAAAAACTTAAACATAAGTTTCTGATACAATTGTGTGCCAAAATGTTTTATACGAGTACTTAGTAAATTTAATTATTAGCGGGCAGCCTGGTCCAGGGTGAATTAATGTAAACACATGGCTGTTGAAAACCAAAAGTTGAGATGCGTCCCAAAAGTCCCATTTTACCAAATATGCCATTTTATAATACAACCAAATGGAGTACAAAATTATTTAAGAGGTATCACATGTGGTTTAACATAGCATCTTGATCTCCGAGGTTACTGTATGAAATAATTGTTAAAGTTTGATATCAATCAATGTAATCTGTCTTTTTCACCAAAAAATAAAGTACAGACAAGGCAACAAACTAAAATAAAATGAAAAAGACGTTCGAAATAGAAAGATACTCAGACTGATAATATCAGCAATGAACAAATATTATCGACTAAAATGATAAGCATAGATGTGTTTTGTCGAAAAGCAGAATAAAGCATTTGAGACCAAGCCCACCCTTGTAACTTACAAGCTCGAGTTCGTATCTGTATGCAGCCTTGGTGAGTTGCAAAAGATGAGCATATAATGGAGAACAGTTTTGTCAATCACACTACAATATAAACTGAATTTTCAGTTTGTCATCAATTAACCCATATGGGAATTGAGATTATAAGTTCACTGAACTAAATGAATATTGGGTTTCTACCTATAAATAATGAAATTCATTAAATAACTAACACAGTATACAAATACAACAACTTGCTTGCTGCGATTTCCTTGTATCCACATAGCTGCAAATTCTTCATACATTAACAGGCGGTTAAAATTCACTCTGATAAAATATCAGAAACAACAGCCCGCATAGAAGCGATAAAATCTCAATAGCTTGTAGCTGCACTCGAGCCTAAAAAAATGGCTGTGGATGACCTGTGTGTGGGTCAAGACTTGGGCTATAGATTAGGAAGAGAAATCAAGCCCATTGAAGCCCATCAGACCCGAAATCTGAATTTGTTACTGGAGAGTCACCAAGATCGTGGTGTTCAATCACTTGGTTTTCACCAATAGGGTCAATGTATGGTTCTAGAAGATCGGATGATCTTTCAGATGGTATGCCGTAATCTTTAAGAATGCATGATGAGGCCTTGGAAGAAGCTTCTCTTTCTAAAACAGCCAAATAATTGTCTTCAAATTCAAAGACCAAATACTTGTCCTTGCATACTGTGCAAGGCATAACACTCGATCAGAATCATCAAACATTACATACAAATTATATAATTTCAAATCGAGGTGGCAAATTAGATGGGTAAAAACGGGTTAGTGTCAAAACAGGCAACTTTTTTTCCGGTGTCTATTGTACAATCAACACTTTTTTTTTTATGTATTAAAAAAATGGGGAAATGACCAAATAAGCACTATTCTGTGTCAAAATAACCCAAAAAAACTGGCTATTTGAGCAACTTGCCACAATTTCTGCAAACAATCCGTGGATTGATTTTGTGAAGTCAGCAAATCATTTGGTGACTGTTTTGGGTGACTGATTTGGGACCGATTTTAGGGAATGGCTAGCAATTCGCTGACCAATAAAAATGGTCCCGCCAAAATCGGTACCCGAAAAAAGTCCCCAAATGCTTTGCGGATTTCGTAAATCAGTCCCCAAGTCGTTGAGGGTTTTGTGGCTAGTTTCTTGAAAAGTCATTTCTTTGGTTATCTGGTCAAAGAATAATGTGTATTCTGTCATTTTATTTATTTTCCCTTACAAAAATAATGTTTTCTTAGAACCAAAAAAGATTGAAAAACTATATTGATTTTAATCTAGTTTTCACTTGGGGTCCCTTTCGACCCGTTTCATTTGCAACAAAAAATTATAAGGTTTTGGCCATTTTGAGAAGAGAAGAAGGAACCCAAATAAACCCATTTCTAAATAAATGGGTAAAAACTGCCACCTATTTATATAGATCAAAGCATGAACTCACAATCAACAAGATGAGCAAGATGGTGAATGTTCTTTATTCGAGTTCCATTGAACTTAAGAACCTGTTGAGTCATTTTCCGTAACATGGTTAGCATCTCTGAGAAAAGTAAACATGGAGAGACAAAAAGGAATGATAACAAATAACTGGAAAAAATTTGATTCAAGAAAAGATTGCTTGCCTGCTCATTGCTCATATCCTCGTACCCAATGTTAACTTCATTCGCTAATACCTGCGAGTGAGATGCAAGATCACGAAACCAAAATTCCAACAGATTTTAAAAACCAAACTAAAAACGATGAAATCGGATTTTTAATCTGAGCAAAAGGACAACTATATGTTCACATTTAGTGACGACTTTTGCACATATACTCCAACTTATATAATCATTTACGTTGAAGTGGCAACATGGGTAGGTTCGGATAAAGAGCCAAATGTGTTTGGGTACACGAGCTATTTTTTTGTAGTCATCGAAACAGACCTTCTTCGGGTTGGATTGACCCGCAAACACTTTTTCTCCATTTGTTAAGAATAAGTATATTCATGCCATATGCGTAAATTATGATTACAGAAACAAAATTAGTACTACCATGAATAAAAACCATCTAGGAGGATGTATTTTTTTTCCCCATATGGGCAATTATCAACTCATTTTACACGGTACCCATTTAGCTAAAATTAATAAATTTGACCCATTAGAGGTCGAAAAACCCACAACGCTTCATTGATAAGAAATTGGGTGGTTATAAACACCTCTAATGTTTGCCTATCAGCAACCAAGTCAAGATTTGAGCATTCATACCTGTGATAAGATCACAATTTGTTCTCCTTTGAACCTTGCCATGGAATACCGAGCCTTTGTCAATAGTTTTAGCTAAAACAAAACAGAAATAAACAAATTAACTTCCAAACCAACGAGGTAGAAGAATATATGAGTAAATAACAAAAAATGAGAGATAATCACATTTACCCCTATGCTGTCTTCGCACTCCTCGCTGTAAAGATGAAAACATGAAAATTAGAGAATGCATTAGTAACTACTACTAGTATAAATATACTAGTGATTCGGAGAGAGGATGCGTACTCTATAAGTGGTTCTGACAGAGGAGTAAAAACTAAGCCAGCAACTATTAAGTATGACGGCTGACCCCCTTCAATATGATACGGTACCTGAAGTGTAGCCACATCATAGGGTGACGAATCAGTTACACCAGAAAATAGTTATACCAGTTGATTACGTGGGTTTGCATCAAGAGAGAATCATGGTGATCAGCAACATACCAAATGAACTCGTGGATTCATAGCAGTTTGAACTTTCATGGAAACCCCTGCTCTAATGATACCAAGCTCAGCTATATCACCCGTGAATCTGAAACATAACATCGTTAGATATAATTTTATAACATGTGCACGCAATTTACTGTTCACAGAGTAAATGGAGCAGTAGTCAAGCATAAATCACGTTTATAATTTAACTTAATATTGCATAGCGGGTAGTGCAGTGATACAAAAACAAAGGAAAACAAAATGATCGAAGTTGATATCACAAATTATATAGGAGCATCAGAGGCTTTACTTTTGACTAATGAGGTAGCGGAATGCAATGCGTTCGGTTGATCTGAATGGAACTGTCCCTTCTGACCCAACATCTACACCATCGAAGCTTACAATTACATCCCCCTGGAAAGTGAGAAAATCTTAAACAAATAAAAAAACATTCTCAATAGAAAATTACTTCTTTTTCATCTTCGCAAACAAATATAAAAACATTTCTCAATAGAAAAATACTTCTTTTTCATCTTTGCTAATACAACTGCACGTATTAGGCCACCACGCAAGGCCGATACATAGTAAATATGGGAGTATAATCTCGAACTCTAATTACTTCATGTTTTTATTTATTCTTTTGCAACAATGCAATAAGCAGTGTGGATGAAACTCCACTCATAAATCAAACATTTATTCAACCCTCAAATATGTAAGTAGTTTATGGTTTCACATAGTGATGTTGTGTATTTCTGAAACCTTGGGTCTTATTGAGATTTTGTATAATTGCACTTCCTACTCAGTTTCGTAGTGGCTTTCTTCTGCTCATTGCACTGGGTTTTCCTAATCTTTTATCTAAAAAGAGCCAAATGTGTTTGGGTACACGAGCTATTTTTTTGTAGTCATCAAAACAGACCTTCTTCGGGTTGGATTGACCCGCAAACACTTTTTCTCCATTTGTTAAGAATAAGTATATTCATGCCATATGCGTAAATTATGATTACAGAAACAAAATTAGTACTACCATGAATAAAAACCATCTAGGAGGTTGTATTTTTTTCCCCATATGGGCAATTATCAACTCATTTTACACGGTACCCATTTAGCTAAAATTAATAAATTTGACCCATTAGAGGTCGAAAAACCCACAACGCTTCATTGATAAGAAATTGGGTGGATATAAACACCTCTAATGTTTGCCTATCAGCAACCAAGTCAAGATTTGAGCATTCATACCTGTGATAAGATCACAATTTGTTCTCCTTTGAACCTTGCCATGGAATACCGAGCCTTTGTCAATAGTTTTAGCTAAAACAAAACAGAAATAGACAAATTAACTTCCAAATCAACGAGGTAGAAGAATATATGAGTAAATAACAAAAAATGAGAGATAATCACATTTACCCCTATGCTGTCTTCGCACTCCTCGCTGTAAAGATGAAAACATGAAAATTAGAGAATGCATTAGTAACTACTATAAATATACTAGTGATTCGGACAGAGGATGCGTACTCTATAAGTGGTTCTGACAGAGGAGTAAAAACTAAGCCAGCAACTATTAAGTATGACGGCTGACCCCCTTCAATATGATACGGTACCTGAAGTGTAGCCACATCATAGGGTGACGAATTAGTTACACCAGAAAATAGTTATACCAGTTGATTACGTGGGTTTGCATCAAGAGAGAATCATGGTGATAAGCAACGTACCAAATGAACTCGTGGATTCATAGCAGTTTGAACTTTCATGGAAACCCCTGCTCTGATGATACCAAGCTCAGCTATATCACCCGTGAATCTGAAACATAACATCGTTAGATATAATTTTATAACATGTGCATGCAATTTACTGTTCACGGGGTAAATGGAGCAGTAGTCGAGCATAAATCACGTTTACAATTAACTTAATATTGCAGTGATACAAAAACAAAGGAAAACAAAATGATCGAAGTTGATATCACAAATTATATAGGAGCATCAGAGGCTTTACTTTTGACTAATGAGGTAGCGGAATGCAATGCGTTCGGTTGATCTGAATGGAACCGTCCCTTCTGACCCAACATCTACACCATCGAAGCTTACAATTACATCCCCCTGGAAAGTGAGAAAATCTTAAACAAATAAAAAAAACATTCTCAATAGAAAATTACTTCTTTTTCATCTTCGCAAACAAATAAAAAAACATTTCTCAATAGAAAAATACTTCTTTTTCATCTTTGCTAATACAACTGCACGTATTAGGCCACCACGCAAGGCCGATACATAGTAAATATGGGAGTATAATCTCGAACTCTAATTACTTCATGTTTTTATTTATTCTTTTGCAACAATGCAATAAGCAGTGTGGATGAAACTCCACTCATAAATCAAACATTTATTCAACCCTCAAATATGTAAGTAGTTTATGGTTTCACATAGTGATATTGTGTATTTCTGAAACCTTGGGTCTTATTGAGATTTTGTATAATTGCACTTCCTACTCAGTTTCGTAGTGGCTTTCTTCTGCTCATTGCACTGGGTTTTCCTAATCTTTTATTTCACTTCTTCTAAATCTTTGTTAGTAAGTCAATAAAAATGGCTAATTAGGGTTTAATGGTAGCATACCTCCTTCAAGACTTTACTGGCACCGGCAGTGGGTTCAACACGGCGGACAAGTACACCCTACATATATGGTCATTCATAAGTATGGACATAAAAGTGACATATAATAGTCATTTTAGAATAGATATACAACCTCGTTAGATGGAACTTTTAAGCACGCACGCAAAGCTGGATTCTCTAACTTTTGCAATAATATTCCAAGGGAAGGGAAACCTGGAATCAAATTTTTTTGGTTATATACAATAAGGGAAAAAATGTAAGAGGGAACACATACAGTTTAGCTTTAGAAGGTAGTCGGTGCAAGGACACCATTTTAAATTTGATAAACATTTACCAATTCCATCATTGTAAACATAATATGATAAAGTGTGATGTAAAGAAATAATCTCTCACCGGTGTACTTCCCATTTCTCTCATAGTCATCCAGAAAATGAGATACAACCGTTGTTGGAATTACATACCCTATGTTCTCAGTATCATCAGACCTGTACACCTAAGAATAAACATATGCAAGAAAAAATGGCTTGTTCTTGTGAGAAAAGCCAGTCAAACTAATATATTATCCCATGACATATTGTTCAAGACGCATTATGTTTCGTTTACTAGAGAAAAGTAGTATTTGCAACTATACTAGCCACAGTAAAAACTGCAGGAGCATCACACATGTAAATCTCATGCAAATCCATCTAATAAATTTAGACACTCCATTGTAAAAAGGAGTATGCATTTTACATTTTTTAGACAAAGTGTTCCTCATCATTTGACATTAGACTCTTTTCAGGTAGCATAGGGAGCATATTAGACTATTAGTTACCTGAAAAGCCACCCCGATGCATTCTCCCTGATCATTAAAAGCAGGACCACCACTATTACCTACAAAATGGCTGGTATAAGCAGTGGTTACAGCAGGAAGAAACATAACGCATTATGACATATTGAATTATTGACATTAGTATAGGAAAAGGAAAATAGAAGGGGACAATACTGAGACAAAGTACATTATCATCCAAAAAGCAATAAGAATGTAAATTTACCAGGATTAATTGCTGCGTCAATTTGGATGCCCAACAATTCGGCTGATCCATGAGCATACGATGTAACCTGCCAGTGAGCATATAATGATATTACTTCTAAACACAATAATTATCATACTTGAAACAGGAGATTCTAAAAGCTGGTGATTTATCAACGTCCTCATGTATTGGAATTCAAAAAATGGACCCGTATTTTTATCAGATATGCTTGTGTAATTTTTCTTAAGAAACATCTTCGTGTTAAATAATTAGTTTATACCACAAAGTACAAAAATGTGACTGCTACTTCTATTCAGACCATGAAAAGTATGTGGAGCCATAATTAGTTTCACTTTCTGCAAACAGGTAAGAAAACAACAATCTAATTTCTATCAAAATTTCTAGATTTTACTTCTTTAAACAAACTACATATAAGAAGACTAGTAATACTTTAAATAAACTAAATATGATTTGTGAAAATGTGAGATGCAAATTGATGAGTCTACATGTTAAGAAGACTAATAATACTTTGAAAGTTGCTGAGATATGGAATGTTACATGGCAGTTTATGAATTGAGAATGGTGTGTTTGAATGGAGCTATGCAGAAGTATGTGATGGATTCAAGTCATTGTGATACATAGGGTGAGTCATGTAAGATGGGACTACCCTGATATATCAAATGATATTGGATCCTATGGAGGTAAAGGCAGAAGCTTTATGTGATCTTTACTTCGGGATGATGCCTGCTTGTGATGTGTGTTTTGATGCTGTAGATTCATACTGGTACTCAAGATACCCTTGCAAGTGGGAAATATAGTCCAGGTACTTGATATCCATTGAGCTTAGTAATGAAATATGGTAGAGCTTTGTTAATAGTGATGCCAGTTTCCTTTAAAGTCCTTCAGTGCTGTTGTTCAGATGCAGGATTTAAAATGGAACATTGGAAATGTAGCTATTAATTGGAACTGAGCTAGCCCTTAATGATCCTGCATTTGTGATGATGCCACTAGGTGATAGGACTTTCAAACCAGTTGTGAGGTTGTAGCTGCAATTGGTTTTGAAGGTAATCTTACATAGAGGAAATGTAGTCACAATGTGGTATATCCTAAGGAGCTTGGTGAATATGGTGAATAAAGGTGAAAATGACACATGGTCACTGGATAGAAACAATAGATCAGTTTG
The DNA here is from genome assembly GCA_014162995.1 of Artemisia annua. Lineage (NCBI taxonomy): Eukaryota > Viridiplantae > Streptophyta > Magnoliopsida > Asterales > Asteraceae > Artemisia > Artemisia annua. The sequence continues at coordinate 36,731 of LBNU01031670.1, read as the reverse complement.
TAGTTTGATTTGTATAGCAGTTTAGATCTATTGTTTGCAGTATGGAGAAATTGATCGGGATATGTCCATCTTTTCTTCATGACTGTTATATTGTACATATATAGTTTTGGGGGTAATACATTTCACCATTTCACCAAAAAAATAAATAAACTACATATACATTGTATATAAAAGGATTCAAGGGAACTTCAGGAGATTGAAAGTTATAACCATAGCATGTTGTAGTACAAACCTCTATTCGAGATACAACCCCCTTGGTCACTGAAATTGTGTCTCCACCAAGTGGATACCCTACAACAGTTACTGGATCCTGTAGACAACAAGTTTATAGTTACAAATACATATCACAAATTTTTTTTATCTGTTCTTTTATTCTGTTTCATAGTTAGTTCAGTGACTTCAGTCAATTTTTAGGGAGGGTCCAAAGTGTGCAAAAAATTGACCTGAAGACGAGGCAAATGGCCAAACTGTAGTGGCTCGGCTCCTTTCCAGAATTTCTCATTTTCCACTGAAAGCAAAGCTATGTCACATTCCATACCTTTAGCTAAAACCTGTGAAATAAAATGTTGATAATAGTTAAATAACATGAGAAGCGACATCTACTGCATAGTTACTAACAAAATACTGTTAGTGCCAAAGATTTGTCACACCAAATTGAGAAGGTTACTTCAATAACTTATTAATAAGAATACCTTAGCCACATACTTGGTATCGTCGCCTCTTTTCTTAACTTTTACCTGCAAACATAAATATATTGATGCTGAGTAATAAGGAAACTGAACTCTTCTGTGACATTAACCAACAGAATTTAGAAGAGCATTTTCTGATGTTGCTCTAATTAAGAATATTGTTTCAATGTAAGAAACATGTAAGCCAGATGATAAGACTCAAAATGTAAAAAGCACGTTGGCTTTACAAGTTTTTCATGTACTAAGACAAATGCAATACACGTATATATAGTCATGTACTCATGTGTAACTAACTAAGCAGCTGTGGCTGGCTAACTTTGACTGCAAAGTACAATCAAATACAGGAATGTTTTACGTTATGTACAAATTCTCAGTAATCCGGCTTTATGATACAAAATATCACTGTCAAAATGAGAAAACAACTCTTGATAGTGAACTAACTTACTTGTGTGTTGTGTTCAACACAATGAGCATTTGTCAAAAGCTTTCCATCGCCAATCATGAAAGCACTGCAAATGTTTGAGAGACAATGAGAAACAACGCTTGACTATGAACATAGGGTATAATGACAACAATTTTTATACGAACTGCAACTCCTAGAAGCACTATTTTGGAAAGGAATTTGGTACATGCCTTCCTGTACTTGTATATTGTCTTTGCTTTTGCCAAGGAAGGGAATAATCAGGTGCAGTATGAGTACAGTAAACCTAAGAAAGAAACAACGATGTTAGAATCTAACCATGGTGGCAGTGAGAATGACAAGGGCACTGGCATAAACTGCTACAATCTACATGCAAATAGACACCCTTTATCCTAAATCAAATGAGATATATCACTTTTTAATTAGTTCCAAATCCAATTAGACAACTGAGGTTTTGGTGATCAAGCCACACACAAAAGAATCCAAGGTATCCCTAGGAATTTTCCTCTTGTTGCAAAAGAGAAACTATTTTTGGATGCAGGCGGCATAACCAAAGTATGTAATATTTGACCTGGTCATACTATCTATGCAGGGTTTGGTATGAATATCTAAAGAGGATTTGCATATTAAATTACCTTCACAACAGCATTTAGAAAAGAAGCATCTTGAATTTGAGCAGTCTCGGCCTGGAAAAGAGAAGGTGGTTAAGCTTGCATCAAATTAGTCATCACTTTTCAGCTAATAGGGGACAGAAAAATTAGCCGGGACAATGAACCTTGGACAGGATAATACAATTGTGGTTGCTTAATTAAAATGGAGAAATCAATTGGGTAGCAGAATGATAAAAAGCAGCCTGTCACTGACCGCAGTCCAAGGAAAGTCAACTTTAATTCTTTTTTAAGTTGGTTGCACGGCGAATAAAAAAATAGCAACAAATCATTCTTTATAAATACCCAAGCCAGTAATACCTAGTAATCACTAATATATCAACGAAGATGTCTAAGGTATTCATGTGACGATGCTAGCGGTTTTATAAGGGCATATATATGTAGCCCACTGTATGGAACTTAAGTTACAGCTAAAAGTTTGAACAATAATAGAATGCAACATTTCCCATTAATCTAACTATTTGCCTAGTTGAGAAGAAAAAATAATCAAATAATGAAATTGCGATCCCTCGATACCTGTTGATCCTTCAAGGTACCCATAAAACCTTTTGCGTTTTTTCTCTGCGTACCAAACGACTTGAAGGCTGTTGATTGAGGTTGTTCTGCATTTCTAACACCATTTTGATCATCAGCATTCGAATACTGGTTTTCATCTCTTGATCTTCTTGAAAGCTTTTGTATATTAGCTTCTTTCTGGATGCAAATAACCAAGATTCATGGGCATGTCACTGTGAGAATATAGTTTCAAGTATCAAAAAGAACACGCAAAACCAAAAATATATATGAATGTTAAATGTTTACTTGCAGTGACCATATCACAGTGTCTTTACGAAAAGAGTCGCTCCAACTTAAAAAGAATACATGTGTTTACTAAAAAATATCCCACGATCAAGCAACTAAAATATTTGATAAATCTGAGGTTTTTTTAAAAAAGAATTGAGCCCTTCGTTGCATGACATCACAAAGACAGAGGTGTTCAGTAAAATGCCATGAGCCATAGGTAGAGCCAAATGTAGCCTGACATTTCGTGTCAACACTAATCAACCACTTGGTCATACACAAATTATATCTTTACAGAGCAACATATGCATCGAACAAAGATTCAATCAGCAAAAAACTTTTATGACTCAACAGGTAGACCAGTAGACCACAATCACATGACCAACACAACAACGACATTAACAGCAACAGCATAAAATTACGTTAAAAACTCAACTCAATTTCACTTATACGTAGCTGAAATTAACTAAACAAGCTCATGACTGTTAATAACTTAATATTATCAGACAATGTAAGTAGATTTCTAATATTTTCTAATACATATACCTCCAGACCCTGTTTGTTTTTATTCTTAATCAAGTTATGTGTAGATACAATGTGTCTGTAGATATATGATGTTTTGTTTGTAAATAAACAATTGCTGTTTGTTTTGTATGTTGAATAAGGGGGTGTTTGTTTCGGCTTACATAGCCGGCTTACGGCTAATATGGTTTTGGGCTTATGTTTCATAAGCTCACTTTTTGTGGCTTATTTCGAAACTTTTCGGCTTATATAAGTTTATTACGTCATTATTAAGTTATATAAGCCGAAAAAGTTTCAAGAAAAGCCACAAAAAGCGAGCTTATGAAACATAAGCCTAAAACCATATAAGCCATAATCGGGCTACATATAAGCCAAAACAAACACCCCCCAAGTGTCCGAAGAGTTAAATTATGTAAATATCAGTGACTTTTTCTACTTAGTCATGCTTCTAGAATAAGTCGGTGGCAAACAAATCCTATACCGACTTAATAGACTAAGATATTTTCCCAATTAATTCGAAAGCAAACGGCAGCTAAACTAACTGTAGCAAATTACATTGAAATCACAAATTTTCTACTGGAATTAACTAAAACTAGCTCATACAACTACACCTACCACTGAAAATAAAATTCATTTCACGCATATTTAACTAAAACTAAAAGCTTGTAATCTTTACACCTCGAGTAAAGACCTAAAATAAGACTAGTTCTTATGAAACTAACTAAATGAATTACATTCAAAATCAATTTAATCTAATACGCTCACTATATCAACAATGAAGATTTACGGTTACGTTCCTTAGGTAAACGTATAGCACTAACAAAGTAATATAGCCTAATTACATTTAAATTCATATTCTACCGCAAAAACAAGCTCAATATAATAAGCCGTTTTCAAATAACCATATCTAAGCAAATGATTTCGATAAAATTATTTTCAGTAATTATACCTCTGGTGATGATTTTCTAGGTATACGTTCTTTCTTGGGATAATTTTGACTATTAGTGGCAGCTGCTTTGGGAATAACCAAACGAGTAGCACGATGAAGAAAATAGCTTGTCAAGTAGAAACTATTAAACTAAGGTAACTGACCTAACAACAACTCACATTACAGTACATAAAAAATCTAAATCAGTTACTGATATTCGCTCGTCAATTTCGATAAGTGTACCTCTAGTCAAGACCTAAAATAGCATAACTAACTAACTAACTAACTCGCAAGTCACAACGACAAAATAGAATTAATTCAAATCACATTTCTAATAAAATAATACCTCAGGTGATGATTTATTAGGTACACGTTTCTTCTTCTTGGGATGTTGATTTTGATTTAGATTTTGAGTAGCTGCTTTAGGAATAACTAAACGAGTAGCAGCAGAGGATGAAGAAGAAAAAAGCCGTTGAGATGAGCGAGATGTTCCGGTACCCGCTCCGGCGAGTGTGTTAAACCAGCATGATGCCACACCAATCATCGCCATTCTCACTGTTACTTGACAACAGTAGTGTCAAACTGTTTGTTGTTTTAAGAGATATAATTACTTACTNTAAATATACTATTTATGTAATTTTTTGTTACACAAATAGTCCTTAAATTTAACTTAGGGATTGTGTTTGTAATCGCGAGTGTTCACTACACAAACAATAGATTTTATTATTATTATTATTATTATTATTATTATTATTATTATTATTATTTTGGAAACAATCCCTAGATTTAATATAGAGATTGTTTATGTAACCATAAGTAACATAAGGGACATTGTTTGCAAACTTATGGACTTTTTTTGTAACACACATAAACCTGAGGGACATTTATTTAATCAAAAGTAAATGTAAGGACCTTGTATGTAATTTTTCAAAGACTGTGCCATTTTTGTTGGATGTTACTATTTAGTGAATAGTAAAATTAAAATAAAAATTATATTTAAAACTAAAATTATATTTAAAATTAACATTAAAATATGTCATGTTGATTTGTAAAAATCATTTTGATCGATTGAAATACAAAATTGGACACTTATAACCAAATAGGACAGTACATTTATATTTTGAAACGGAAAGAGTTTTTCTAGAGAGGTTCTTGAAGTTAATGTTATCTGGGTAGTGTGGGTCTTTGACTTAGATGTAAGATATTTTTGTGGTCGTTTTCAACCCCTTTTTCTAGCCACCTGTTAGATGTTTACCTAGCGAGTTATGAGTCTGAGATTAAAAGACTTATTTGAACTTGAAAAAGCTAATAAGCTTATTTTTCTCCTTATAAGATTGTTGATAAGCCAAATTAATCGACTTATGAGCTTTTTCGATTTTAGATCTATTACAATTTCAAATAAAGATCTATTATAGTGTTATTTTAAATACAATCCCAACTGTTGAAGTTGGGGACTTAAAAGACTAAATACGAAAGACTTGTTTAAGATGTTGCTGCAACGAAGAAAGAATACCATATGATATCTTCAAAAGAGTTAGACGAGCTCAAGATTCCATTTATGAAATCACAAAAGGTGTTTTCAAAAGCACATTTGGTGTCGAAACCTAGTCGAAATGACCCAAAAGATAAATATCTTATGGTTTAATAAGGGCACCATCATTGAACACGGCAAGCCACAATGGTTGTCAAGGAGCACATGATGAAATGAAAGAGCTCGTGGAGATTTATCTACTTATGTGACACATAAATTATAACAGGCTTCAAGCACAAAGGCCTAGCTTAGGTGGGAGAGAATGACACGTCTAAAAGATATAGAAAATTATAAAATACGTTTGAAACTACTCGAAATTGGTGTAGTTGTTACACTCCTTTTTGGAGTTGCGTGGAACATCCAAAGTAAGTGGCTTTCCTATAAATAGGGCAAAATCATCGTCATTTGTCATTCAAGTTGTAAAGTATCATCACTTATATAAAGCATCACTTTAAGGGTTCTTAAGTCGTCCTTAAGTCTTCTCTTTAATCTTAACTTGTTTACCTTTTAAGTTAGGATGTGTGTAAGGTCAAGCTAGCAAGATTAAACGCTACACCATGACCAAGTTTGTGTTAACCTCAATAATGCAATAAAGAAACAGTCTCAATCTCCCTAGATTATAAAGATCATCACTCAATTCCTGAGTCCTCATTCAAATTATTGTAGCTATAAACTATTTATGAAGAAAGAAAACACATAACAATCACACAAACATTTAATAAATCAAAAGGAACAAATAAAAAATTACAAGATACGTAATGAATCTACACGTTTTCATGATTAGAGTATTTAAGAAAAATCTTCACAATATTGTTATAGTTACGAACACATTTTGTTCATGAAAGTTCCTTTGAGTTTTCTTTATTTCATGTTAAAAAATACTACTCCGTATGTCTTTAAAAAATAAAGAGGAGTAACCAAATTATTTTATATTATATTATAATTATAAATTAATACAACAATTAACCAAATAACGGGCTAAATTTATTGTTGATTAGAAAATTATATATACCTCGGTTACTCTTTTCCCATTATTTTTATCAATTAAGCAGTCTCACTAATATCAATTTTGCAAAAGTTTACTAACCTTAATATCCAAATTTGCTTTTCTAACAATTTTGCTGAAGGGTTTAGTTTTGATTATCGGCATAATTCGGTTGAACAATTGTATACAACACATACTATGCTTCTTTGAAACAGGGTGACTTCAAATATTTGATTGACATTGTGTGAAGAGTGCTTTTGTGTTTGATGAATTTCTTGAGAGAATAGGGTTTGAGGTAAGTTTTCTTTGAGTGTTTAATTATCTCCAACCAATAAACCAAATTTAAATATGGGTTTCTTGGTTTTTATGTGTTAGACCCGTTTCCCGGGAACCTGGACCCCACCATAGATGAAATGGACTAAAGGCCTTACGTGATTGGTTAGTCAACCCAATAGTTAAATTATAAGTATAAATGTTATGTAAATGGTTATAGAAAATATAACGTGTCATATTTATAAAGAATATAGACTTAAGGACCTAAGTTGTCAAGTGGTAAATGTAGTATTAAGTTATTGTGGTTACTATAGAAAGAAAGGAACTAGAGGGGCCTAATGTGCCAATTGGGCAAACCTGTCTCCTACAATAATCTGGATCATTCTATTGCCTTCATCATAGTTCCAGGGAGATGTGGTATATGTGTGTTGGTTGTGTCGACAAACAAGAAAGGAGGGAAACCATGGAGTCTTAATGACCAATTGAAGAAGGAATAATGGTCTAACACTAGTAATGTATTTAGCAATGATCCTTGCAAGTAAGTGACCCCGAATTGGTGTTTAATTGACGTTTGGAAGATTAGGGTTTATGAACCGTAATTAAGGGAATTGGGTAAATGATGTTTATGAGTTATATAAGAAGTTATAATAATTATGAGGTGATTTATTATGGTTTAAAGTTAATAAGTTTGATCATCATATAATCTATGTATGATTGTATGATGATTAGAGGTGTTAGAGGTAAGTTAATGGTTGTATAAACCATTGATTATGATTATTTGATTGTATGTTAAGTGTTTATGTTGTGGTGTTAACCAAGGATGCTTATATGGATGGCGATGATGATGAGGAGGTTGATGATGATGCTTTGATGTACTTAGCTTGGAGCTAAGTTAAGTAAAATGATGATGGCATGGTGTTATATGGATTACTAACATGTATGTGTTATATATGCTATAGAGGTTATGTACTAAGTATTAGGTGGCTTTAGATATGCTTATGTGATGTATTGAATGTGAGCGAAATGATGATGTGAGGTTATGTGTTAAAGTGGGGCTTGGTGTAATATACTTGTAAAGTAAGTGTTATGATTTATGTGATGCTTATATGTTTGTGTGGAGTATAATGGTATGTTATGATAGTTTTACTTACTTAGCGTTATCGCTTACCATTATAGTTGATAATGTTTTGTAGGTTTATGTGTTATGGAGATGCTATGGCTTGGATTATGGAATGCTAAGGTGGATGGTAGAAGGTTGCGGTAATGTTTAGAAGGACCCCGTTGGTCTTTTAATGGTTTATAAACGTGTTGTCAAGTGTCAAAGCTTATGTCATAATTGTTATAGTATTTTGTTTGTCAAGTTTATGTTATAGTAATGGGTTAAAGTTTAGTATGGAAATGGGTCAAAACGGGTGTTTGGCATAACACCCGTTACTTTATAAAGTACGTTTCCGTGGGTCTTTATGACCAAATTAATGTATGAAAATGAAGTTTATGATGTGTTAATGATTTCTAGAAGTTTTCATGTGGTTTCATGTTCGGGAAGTTAGTTTTCCGGAAATTGTGCAAAAGTTCTTCCCTTAGCATAGATCTTAAGACCTATGCTCAACCCAGAAATTTTAAGTTCAAAAGGTCTTTCTTGAGCATAGATCTTAAGATCTATGCGCAGACCAGAAAGTTGATTTCAAATAGTTCCTTTCTTCAGCATAGATCTTCTCAGACCATAATTTATATAAAGGGTTTCCAAATTTTGGTCATCTTTGAAAAATCAATCTTTTAAACCGTAAGTCATCAGGGGTCGTGCCACCTGGCGTTTTAAAGATAATGAAGTCTAGTTTAATTTAAAAATGGTTCCAAGGTCTATAAGTTAATGGATTTTAGTCAATGGTTAAAAGAAAAACAGAGTGTCCGTTAATGTGAAGTCGTTTCCGCGTAAAAGTTTAAAAAATTGAATATTTATGACGTGTCGTTCATGGGGTGTTACAACTTGGTATCAGAGCTTCGTTTAAGTGAATTAGGTTTCCACTTTAGGTTTCCTAAACTTAAACTACTATTAGATGCGTTGAATGTAAGAGAAGGTAATGCGGGAAAGTAAATGTTTAAGTTTGAAGTGAATTATGTGATAGGTTATATGAACCTAAGTTGATAATGGTGAATGTGTGCTATAGTGTTAATGTGTATGTGATATAAGTCCGTGGAGGACTTGAGGTATTTAGGTGATTAGATTGTCGTACACCTTGGTTAGCACCGGTGATCGTATTATGATTATATGAACGTGTGTTAGAATAATGATAATGGAATGTGACTAGAATGGTAAGTAGTATTAGAGATGGGTTAATAGCGAGTTAAAGTAATTGATACATCAAGTATGGAACGTAGTAATGATAAGTATGCTAATGTATAACGTGTGAGATAAGATGAGAATTGACACAATAATTTTTAAGTGTCTATATTAGTATCAGAAGTAAAGAATGGGATTAAGAAACAATGACAAGTAATGATGAAATGAAAATGGTATAGCTAATATGCTAATAACTAAAAGAAATGAGTTAAGAATGTAAGTAAGAATGTGATGATATGCTGCTAAGTTAAACACGAAGAGATCATGTTAATGAATTAAGTGAATATAAAGGATAACTGTAAGTTAATGAAAGTATTATCGAACTAACCTATGTAAGGTTAGATGTGGAAAAGAATCAGGTAACCTAAAAGAGATAAATGTAAAGATGTGAAAATTGTTAACGCACGTTAAAAGAATGTAAGTTGTAATAAGAAGTGTAAACACATAGTTAATGTGTAAGTATGATATGCGAGTTTCATATACGCTATGATACTTGCTTTAGCTCAATAGCATGAATGGAATAATGTGTGCGTTAAAATACTAATGGCTTGGATCCAATGTTAAATGTGAAAGGATGAATATGGCTATCATGTAACCAACAAGTTAATGATAGTAAATGGTGGCATCCTTAGGGATGGCCAAGCTAATGATGTTAATGGTAGTATCATTCGGGATGGCCAAGCTAATGATATTAATGGTGGTATCCTTCAGGATGACCAAGCTAATTATGTTAATGATGGTATCCTTTGAAATGACCATGTTAATGATGCACATGTAATGGTATCCTCCGGGATGGCCGAATCTGTTTAATGACATGTGTTAATGGTACCACAAGGGTCGGTTAAGGTCCCTTCAACTCTTCAAGGGAATGTTATAAAGTATGGATCCAAGTCTAAAAAGTTAAAAAGGTAATGTAAAGTGTAATAATAACGAAGAGAAAGAAAGTAAAGTGAAAACGAGTAATAAGTACGAGTGTTATGTCGAAAGTGTATAAGTAGGAAATTTATAATTTCCTTAGTTAAATGGATTGGGACGCCTTTTCATTTAAATAAAAAAATTGTGAATCGCCGAACCATGAGTTTATGTTTCTTGATTTACATTGATTGGGATGCTTTTCCATGTAAATGAAGAAGTATAAATGAGTGGGCTTATGTATTCCCAACATGGCATGAGTAAGTAATAAAAGTAGAAATTAGGGGCCTAGTATTAGTTAAAAGTCTTAAGAACTAAGATAGAATAGAATTAGAATGTTAATTTTAAATTAAGACATTAAGTGAAAGTAATCATTTAAGTGTCTTAAGTATAACTTGGAAGGATTAAGAATTTATAATGATGTTATAATGTGTCTTGAAGAGTGGTACAAAAGGTGAGTAATGATAGAACTGGATGCTAATCTTCATTGGCACCCTTATATGTAAATGTAATGATGTAAGATAAAGCTTGACTTTATGAAGCCAAAGTATTGACATTTTCTATGAGACTTGTAGTCTTTGACGGGAAATTATAGAAAGAAGTAAAGGAAACAAGGTCCTACAATAAAAATTTTAATTAAGTAATGGAATGACCATAGTAGAATGTGAAGGTGTTAGTCAATGTTGACTTGTGAAAGTCAAATGAAACCTAAGATTTCGAAAGCGACTTAAAATACTTAGCAAAATTCCTTAAAATGAAGTAAAGAAAGTAAGGTGTTAAAATAATGTTAAAAGGGTATTGGGATGACTACGATAAAAATGGGAATGATAAGTTGTATTTGTCACTATTTGACTTATATAAAGTCAAAATGGTACAAATTTTCTCACGTGACATATAATCCTTGATTAAAAGTTAGAGTAAAGCAAGTAAGAATGTGGTGTAATAGTGATAAAGTGGTCAAATGATATTTTGGTTGTAATATATGTGTCTCGTTTGACATAATAACCTTAGTAAGAGTCGTATGCCCTTAGATAATTCAACAAGAAGTAGAGTGGATTAAGGATTTGTGGAATGTGTTGCTTAGTGTTGCAAGATCACTTAGATCGTTGCAATGTAATGATTAAGGATTCGAAAGTACGAGAACGGGTGTATGTTGAGAATTAGTTTTGGTTAGTTTAGACGAGAGATTTCGGGGACGAAATCTTAATAAGGGGATAGAATTGTTAGACCTGTTTCCCGGGAAGTTGGATTCCACCCTAGATGAAATGGACTAAATGCCTTACGTGATTGGTTAGTCAACTTAATAGTCAAATTATAAGTATAAATGTTATGTAAATGGTTATAGAAAATATAACGTGTCATATTTATAAAGAATATAGACTTAAGGACCTAAGTTGTCAAGTGGTAAATGTATTATTAAGTTATTGTGGTTACTATAGAAAGAAAGGAACTAGAGGGGCCTAATGTGCCAATTAGGCAAACCTATCTCCTACAATAATCTGGATCATTTTATTGCCTTCATCATAGTTCCAAGGAGATGTGGTATATGTGTGTTGGTTGTGTCGACAAACAAGAAAGGAGGGAAACCATGAAGTCTTAATGATCAATTGAAGAAGAAATAATGGTCTAACACTAGGTGGTTAAAAGTTACAACTTACAAGATGATCAAAAGACACCGACTTTTTCTATAAAAATACAAAATAACTATGAACAGAATCAACAAAGAGTAACATCACACTGAAATGTAACATTATAAACCAAACTTTTTCTTTTGCTTTACACGTTATGTAAACAAAAACAAATAAAAGTACTGTGAATTACTTAACTCTAGATACATGATAGATGAACAAGCGAGTTACTCATGCATGTGGCTAACCAAAAATAGATAAAGTACTGTGAATTACTTAATAACTAAGCAATAGGAAAATATTGCAACAAACATATCACATCTGAGAGTCATCAGCCCTATAAATTTCCTTTGATCGAGCCTTTTAAATTCAGTCACTACATTTGTATAGTTAATCTAGCTCTCTTGAAGCAAACATTTTTAATTTAAAACTCTTTGATATTATAACGGCAATTATTCTAAAATCTTTTGGGATCCTTATTAATAAGATTCTCGGCTATTATCCATAATTTAGGATATCCGAATTGAAAATAACTTAGCTAAAATAATGGGTCTACATTAAACCATCATCCTAAATTTCGGATATCCGAATTTGTGATTTAACTAATAATTAACAATTATATTAATTTATTTAAATTAACAACAAAAAATTATTGTTGAATTCTCATTTCATATTTTCGCTTTAGGTAAAAAAATCATGAGACGGCTCTGATACCATCATAATCATATATACCTCTTTGACAACCCTAACTCTGGCACCGTCGTTACCATTATCAAATTAGGTATATTGTAACTAATTATCTGTTGATATGTGTTTAGGACATTATTTTGTGTTTATAACTTAATTTTGTTAGCAAGAATATATTAATTTGAGAACCTTAACTAGGTGGTCAAAAGGTTTTTATATAATAAAAGAACATATATACTTGTACAAATATTCTTTTACTTTAAATAGATAAGATAAAGTACTGTGAATACCTGAAAGATGCACAACAGCACAAGCGAGTTACTCTAAACAAAAATAGATAGTGTGACTGTGAATTACTTCATAATAACTAAGCATATATTGCAGCAAACCATCTATAAATTTCCCTTGATCTAGCTCTCTCATTTTTATATTTCAAACTCTTTGATATTATCATGGCCGTTATTTCAAAATCTTTGGTGACTCTTATTAATAAGATGCTGATGCCGTCATCGACAATAATAACAACGCTGCTGTGAGTTTGTGTGTTCTTACTCAGGCTTTATAGTCATGAATTAGGATGTGTTAATGTGTATACATCTTATTTTGTGTTTATAAATGTGTTTACAGCTTAATTTTGTTAACAATTCATTTCAAGAGTATATCTTGGGAACCAAGTTTCTTAGCTAGGTGGTTAAAAGTTACAACTTACAAGATGATCAAAAGACATCGCCTTTTTCCATAAAAGTACAAAATAACTATGAACTGAATCAACAAAGAGTAATATCACATTGAAATGTAACATTATAAACCAAACTTTTTCTTTTACTTTACACGTTATGTAAACAAAAACAAATAAAAGTACTGTGAATTACTTAACTCTAGATACATGATAGATGCACAGGCGAGTTACTCATGCATGTGGCTAACCAAAAATAGATAAAGTACTGTGAATTACTTAATAACTAAGCAATAGGAAAATATTGCAACAAACATATCACAACCGAGTGTCATCTGCCCTATAAATTTCTTTTGATCGAGCCTTTTAAATTCAGTCACTACATTTGTAGTTAATATAGCTCTCTTGCAGCAAACATTTTTAATTTAAAACTATTTGATATTATAATGGCAATTATTCTAAAATCTTTTGGGATCCTTATTAATAAGATTGTCGGCTAGTATCCATAACTTAGGATATCCGAATTGAAAAAAAAATAGCTAAAATTATGGGTCTAACAATAAACCATCAGACCAAATTTCGGATATCCGAATTTGTGATATAACTAATAATTAACAATTATATTAATTTATATAAATTAACAACAAAAAATTATTGTTGAAAATATCTCATTTCATATTTTCGCTTTAAGAAAATATCTCATTTCATATTTTCGCTTTAAGCCTAAAAAACCATGAGACGGCTCTGATACCATCATAATTGTATTTACCTCTTTGACAACCCTAACTCCGGCACCGTCGTCACCATTCTCGAATTAGGTATGTTGCAACTGATTATGTGTTGATATGTGCTTAGGACATTATTTTGTGTTTACAACTTAATTTTATTGGAAAGAGTGTATTAGTTTCGGAACCTTAACTAGGTGGTCAAAAGCTTTTTCTATAATAAAAGAATATATATAATTGTGCAAATATTCTTTTACTTTAAATAGATAAGATAAAGTACTGTGAATACCGGAAAGATGCAGAACAACACAAGCGAGAACTCTAACAAAAAATAGATAGTGTGACTATGAATTACTTCATTATAATTAAGCATATATTGTAGCAAACCATCTATAAATTTCCTGTGATCTAGCTCTCTCGTTTTTATATTTCAAACTCTTTGATATTATCATGGCCGTTATTTCAAAATCTTTGGTAACAGGGCCGGTCCTGAGTTTTCGGATGCCCTGGGCTAGGGGATGGAAAAATGCCCCTCGTAAGCGAACAACACAGAACACACTACTTTTTAGAAATTTGAAACCTAGGCAACTTACGCAGCTCATACTCACGCCAAATTTTTCATTAGTAAATAAAATGGTTCGGTATACGATATAAACTTTTCGAATTACAATTTCGAAATACAATACTTGAAACTATCGATTCTCTCATCATAATCAACATTCGCTAAAATAATATCACCATAAAAATCAAAATCAACTGTAAATGAAAATAAATCTTATGTAACACTATAAAACTAATAATATAATCAACACATACTCGAAGATATTAATATGTAATGAAATAAACTAATACGATGTTAAAAAAAATATAAAAAAATCCATGATACATATGAGAATAATGGTGAATTCATACATTCATATTCTACGAGTACTTAGCACAAAATTGGAATTTTTGTACAGGTAAAGAAAGTAAAGCAGCACACATATCAGACAACACAAGTAAAATTTCGGGATAAAGGTAAAATTACAAAAAAAAATACGTTTGGTAACAATACATAAATAAATTTTTTATTTCTATTGGCTATATGTTTACCCTCTTAAGTCTTACCCACGTGGGTAATCCTACACAACACTTGAACAAATGCTATTATTTTTCCATTTTGTCTTTCTCTTTCCCCAAAGTATCATCTTCTTCCTTCACCATTCCTCCACTCTTATCTCGAAAAAATCTAAGATCTATTCTTTCATATTTTCTACCCAATATACATGAACCTACAATTTGATGCCCCCAAAAATTTGCTGCCTTGGGTCGTCGCCCACCTCGCCCGGTACCAGGGCCGGCCCTGTTTGGTGACTCTTATGAATAAGATACTCGACCGTGGTGCTGATGCCGTCATCAACAATAATAACAACGATGCTGTAAGTTTCTAGTCATGAATTTAGTATGTGTTGATGTGTATACGGCTTATTTTGTGTTTATAAATGTATTTACAGCTTAATTTTGTTAACAAATCGTTTCAAGAGTTTATTTTGAGAACCAAGTTGCTTAACTAGGTGGTTAGAAGTTACAATTTACAAGATGATCAAAAGACACCGACTTTTTCTATAAAAGTATAAGATAACTATGAACTGAATCAACAAAGAGTAACATCACACTGAAATGTAGGATTACAAACCAAACTTTTTCTTTTACTTTACACATTATGTAAACAAAAACAAATAAAAGTAATGTGAATTACTTAACTCTAGATACCTGATAGATGGACAAGCAAGTTACTCATGCATGCAGCTAACCAAAAATAGATAAAGTACTGTGAATTACTTAATTATTAAGCAATAGGAAAATATTGCAAAAAACATATCACATTTGTATCTAAAAGGAGTAATCCAAACACTTTCATGTCATGAGCATCGAATCTCTAACAGACCACTAGATTGCTTTATGTACACATACTGAACATATTCCAATTTGATATTTTGATTTATGGGCTATATTAATCATTAATTCTTTTCATTTATAGTAGAACAAATAAAATATCGATTCTCAAGTAGAGAATGATTATGAATGTAAGAATCAAATGATTGTGAAAGTTGCCTAAACTCAACAACATACATGTGTATATTTCGACTTAAATGCGATGGCCATAGAAATGGCGAAAAAAGTGGAGAAAATTTTTGTAGACAAAATGAATACCATTTCCTTATCTAAGTTATGAGAACCATAAATTCATAGAATGTTAAAAAAATATGGCACTTAGTAACATCCATCTAGAAAATTAATCATATATACAAAGTAAGCTACCTATTTCTACAATTAATGGTGGTGGTGGGTGGGTTGGTATATATGTAATAAAAAATGAATAAGAAGGTATATATGTAACTTACATGAGTCACGTGTCATGATTTTTAACTAAGTAGCCCAGACCCAAAGTGAGAAAAAAAATTTCTTGTCTAAAAAACCACACCTTGGTAGCCTTGTCCATTCAAAGAATTGCCTCAATAAAAAATTTAACACAAACTATACAGTAATACTTCTTCAGACCCAAATCTCACACATACTAAGCTCCTCCTAAAACTCACACACACTCATCCCGATCCTAAATCTCACCACGGAAACCCTAATTCCTTCATTATCGACCGTCGTTATTGTCAACCCTAACTCCGGCACCGTCGTCACCATTATCAAATTAGGTATGTTGGAACTGATTATGTGTTGATATGTGCTTAGGACTTTATTTTGTGTTTACAACTTAATTTTGTTAGCAAGAGTATATTAATTTGGGAACCTTAACAAGGTGGTTAAAAGCTTTTTCTATAATAAAAGAACATATATACTTGTACAAATATTCTTTTACTTTAAATAGATAAGATAAAATGCTGTGAATACCTGAAAGATGCACAACAACACAAGCGAGTTACTATAACCAAAAATAGATAGTGTGACTGTGAATTACTTCATAATAACTATACATATATTGCAGCAAACAATCTATAAATTTTCCTTGATCTAGCTCTCTCGTTTTTATATTTCAAACTCTTTGATATTATCATGGCCGTTATTTCAAAATCTTTGGTGACTCTTATTAATAAAATACTCGGCTGTGGTGTTGATGCCGTCATCGATAATAATAACAACGCTGCTGTAAGTTTGTGTGTTCTTACTAAGGCTTTATAGTCATGAATTTAGGATGTGTTAATGTGTATACATCTTATTTTGTGTTTATAAATGTGTTTACAACTTAATTTTGTTAACAATTCGTTTCAAGAGTATATCTTGGGAACCAAGTTTCTTAACTAGGTGGTTAAAAGTTACAACTTACAAGATGATCAAAAGACATAGCCTTTTTCTATAAAAGTACAAAATAACTATGTACTGAATCAACAAAGAGTAACATCACACTGAAATGTAACATTATAAACCAAACTTTTTCTTTTACTTTACACGTTATGTAAACAAAAACAAATAAAAGTACTATGAATTACTTAACTCTAGATACATGATAGATGCACAAGCGAGTTACTCATGCATGTGGCTAATCAAAAATAGATAAAGTATTGTGAATTACTTAATAACTAAGCAATAGGAAAATATTGCAACAAACATATCACAACTGAGTGTCATCCGCCCTATAAATTTCTTTTGGTCGAGCCTTTTAAATTCAGTCACTACATTTGTATAGTTAATCTAGCTCTCTTGCAGCAAATATTTTTAATTTAGAACTCTTTGATATTATAATGGCAATTATTCTAAAATCTTTTAGGATCCTTATTAATAAGATTCTCGGCTATTATCCATAATTTAGGATATCCGAATTGAAAAAAACTTAGCTAAAATTATGGGTCTAACATTAAACCATCGTCCTAAATTTCGGATATCCGAATTTGTGATGTAACTAATAATTAACAATTATATTAATTTATTTAAATTAGCAACAAAAAATTATTGTTGTAAATGTCTCATTTCATATTTTCGCTTTAGGCCTAAAAAACCGTGAGACGGCTCTAATACCATCATAATCGTAGTTAGCTCTTTAACAACCCAAACTCCGGCACCGTCGTCACCATTATCTAATTAGGTATGTTGCAACTGATTACGTGTTGATATGTGTTTTGGACTTTATTTTGTGTTTATAAATTAATTTTGTTAGCAAGATTATATTAATTTGGGAACCTTAACTAGGTGGTCAAAAGCCTTTTCTATAATAAAATACATATATACTTATACATATATTCTTTTACTTTAAATAGATAAGATAAAGTATTGTGAATACCTGAAAGATGCACAATAGCACAAGCGAGTTACTCTAACGAAAAATAGATATTGTGACTGTGAATTACTTCATAATAACTAAGCATATATTGCAGCAAACAGTCTATAAATTTCCTTTGATCTAGCTCTCTCGTTTTTATATTTCAAACTCTTTGATATTATCATGGCTGTTATTTCAAATTCTTTGGTGGCTCTTATTAACAAGATACTCGGCCGTGGTGTTGATGCCGTCATCGACAATATTAACAACACTGCTGTAAGTTTGCGTGTTCTTACTCAGGCTTTATAGTCATGAATTTAGGATGTGTTAGTGTGTATACAACTTATTTTGTGTTTATAAATGTTTTACAGCTTATTTTTTTTAACAATTCGTTCCAAGAGTATATCTTGGGAACCAAGTTTCTTAACTAGGTGGTTAAAAGTTACAACTTAGAAGATGATCAAAAGACATCGACTTTTTCTATAAAACTACAAAATAACTATGAACTGAATCAATAAAGAGTAACATCACACTGAAATGTAACATTATAAACAAACTTTTTCTTTTGCTTTACACGTTATGTAAACAAAAATAAATAAAAGTATTGTGAATTACTTAACTCTAGATACATGATAGATGTACAAGCGAGTTACTCATGCATATGGCAAACCAAAAATAAATAAAGTATTGTGAATTACTTAATAACTAAACAATAGGAAAATATCGCAAAAAATATATCACATCTGAGTGTCATCAGCCCTATAAATTTCCTTTGATCGAGCCTTTTAAATTCAATCACTACATTTGTATAGTTAATCTTGCTCTCTTGCAGCAAACAATTTTAACTTAAAACTCTTTGATATTATATTGGCCATAATTCTAAAATCTTTTGGGATCCTTATTAATAAGATTATCAGCCATTATCCATAATTTAGGATATCCGAATTGAAAAAAACTTAGCTAAAATAATGGGTCTAACAATAAACCATCATCCCAAATTTCGGATATCCGAATTTGTGATATAACTTATAATTAACAATTTTATTAAATTATTTAAATTGACAACAAAAAATTATTGTTGAAAATGACTCATTTCATATTTTCGCTTTAGGCCTGAAAACCCATGAAACGGCTCTGATAC
Source organism: Artemisia annua (assembly GCA_014162995.1). Lineage (NCBI taxonomy): Eukaryota > Viridiplantae > Streptophyta > Magnoliopsida > Asterales > Asteraceae > Artemisia > Artemisia annua. Next base: position 17,575 of record LBNU01031670.1, on the reverse strand, counting down.
CATCATAATCGTATTTACCTCTTTGACAACCCTAACTCCGGAACCGTCGTCACGATTATCGAATTAGGTATATTGCAACTGATTATGTGTTGATATGTGCTTAGGACATTCTTTTGTGTTTACAACTTAATTTTGTTAGAAAGAGTATATTAGTTTCGGTACCTTAACTAGGTGGTCAAAAGCTTTTTCTATAATAAAAGAATATATATACTTGTACAAATATTCTTTTACTTTAAATAGATAATATAAAGTAATGTGTATACCTGAAAAATGCAAAACAACACAAGCGAGTTACTCTAACAAAAAATAGATAGTGTGACTATGAATTACTTCATAATAACTAAGTATATATTGCAGCAAACTATCTATAAATTTCCTTTGATCTAGCTCTCTCGTTTTTATATTTCAAACTCTTTGATATTATAATGGCCGTTATTTCAAAATCTTTGGTGACTCTTATGAATAAGATACTCGACCGTGGTGCTGATGCCGTCATCAACAATAATAACAACGCTGCTGTAAGTTTCTAGTCATGAATTTAGTATGTGTTGATGTGTATACGGCTTATTTTGTGTTTATAAATGTGTTTACAGCTTAATTTTGTTAACAATTCGTTTCAAGAGTTTATTTTGAGAACCAAGTTTCTTAACTAGGTGTTTAAAAGTTACAACTTACAAGATGATCAAAAGACACCGACTTTTTCTATAAAAGTACAAGATAACTATGAACTGAATCAACAAAGAGTAACATCACACTGAAATGTAAGATTACAAACAAAACTTTTTCTTTTACTTTACACGTTATGTAAACAAAAACAAATAAAATACTGTGAATTACTTATCATGGCCGTTATTTCAAACTCTTTGATATTATCATGGCCGTTATTTCAAAATCTTTGGTGACTCTTATTAATAAGATGCTGATGTCGTCATCGACAATAATAACAACGCTGCTGTGAGTTTGTGTGTTCTTACTCAGGCTTTATAGTCATGAATTTAGGATGTGTTAATGTGTATACATCTTATTTTGTGTTTATAAATGTGTTTACAACTTAATTTTGTTAACAATTCGTTTCAAGAGTATATCTTGAGAACCAAGTTTCTTAACTAGGTGGTTAAAAGTTACAACTTACAAGATGATCAAAAGACATAGCCTTTTTCTATAAAAGTACAAAATAACTATGTACTGAATCAACAAAGAGTAACATCACACTGAAATGTAACATTATAAACCAAACTTTTTCTTTTACTTTACACGTTATGTAAACAAAAACAAATAAAATTACTATGAATTACTTAACTCTAGATACATGATAGATGCACAAGCGAGTTACTCATGCATGTGGCTAATCAAAAATAGATAAAGTATTGTGAATTACTTAATAACTAAGCAATAGGAAAATATTGCAACAAACATATCACAACTGAGTGTCATCCGCCCTATAAATTTCTTTTGATCGAGCCTTTTAAATTCAGTCACTACATTTGTATAGTTAATCTAGCTCTCTTGCAGCAAATATTTTTAATTTAGAACTCTTTGATATTATAATGGCAATTATTCTAAAATCTTTTAGGATCCTTATTAATAAGATTCTCGGCTATTATCCATAATTTAGGATATCCGAATTGAAAAAAACTTAGCTAAAATTATGGGTCTAACATTAAACCATCGTCCTAAATTTCGGATATCCGAATTTGTGATGTAACTAATAATTAACAATTATATTAATTTATTTAAATTAGCAACAAAAAATTATTGTTGTAAATGTCTCATTTCATATTTTCGCTTTAGGCCTAAAAAACCGTGAGACGGCTCTAATACCATCATAATCGTAGTTAGCTCTTTAACAACCCAAACTCCGGCACCGTCGTCACCATTATCTAATTAGGTATGTTGCAACTGATTACGTGTTGATATGTGTTTTGGACTTTATTTTGTGTTTATAAATTAATTTTGTTAGCAAGATTATATTAATTTGGGAACCTTAACTAGGTGGTCAAAAGCCTTTTCTATAATAAAATACATATATACTTATACATATATTCTTTTACTTTAAATAGATAAGATAAAGTATTGTGAATACCTGAAAGATGCACAATAGCACAAGCGAGTTACTCTAACGAAAAATAGATATTGTGACTGTGAATTACTTCATAATAACTAAGCATATATTGCAGCAAACAGTCTATAAATTTCCTTTGATCTAGCTCTCTCGTTTTTATATTTCAAACTCTTTGATATTATCATGGCTGTTATTTCAAATTCTTTGGTGGCTCTTATTAACAAGATACTCGGCCGTGGTGTTGATGCCATCATCGACAATATTAACAACACTGCTGTAAGTTTGCGTGTTCTTACTCAGGCTTTATAGTCATGAATTTAGGATGTGTTAGTGTGTATACAACTTATTTTGTGTTTATAAATGTTTTACAGCTTATTTTTTTTAACAATTCGTTCCAAGAGTATATCTTGGGAACCAAGTTTCTTAACTAGGTGGTTAAAAGTTACAACTTAGAAGATGATCAAAAGACATCGACTTTTTCTTTAAAACTACAAAATAACTATGAACTGAATCAATAAAGAGTAACATCACACTGAAATGTAACATTATAAACAAACTTTTTCTTTTGCTTTACACGTTATGTAAACAAAAATAAATAAAAGTATTGTGAATTACTTAACTCTAGATACATGATAGATGTACAAGCGAGTTACTCATGCATATGGCAAACCAAAAATAAATAAAGTATTGTGAATTACTTAATAACTAAGCAATAGGAAAATGTCGCAAAAAATATATAACATCTGAGTGTCATCAGCCCTATAAATTTCCTTTGATCGAGCCTTTTAAATTCAATCACTACATTTGTATAGTTAATCTTGCTCTCTTGCAGCAAACAATTTTAACTTAAAACTCTTTGATATTATATTGGCCATAATTCTAAAATCTTTTGGGATCCTTATTAATAAGATTATCAGCCATTATCCATAATTTAGGATATCCGAATTGAAAAAAACTTAGCTAAAATAATAGGTATAGCACAAGCAAGTGACTCTAACAAAAAAATAGATAGTGTGACTGTGAATTACTTCATAATAGGGATGAGCATGGTTCTAGAACCGGTTGGAACCGGAACCGGAACCGGTGGTTCCGAGAACCGATTTTTCTGAAAAGTGGGAACCGAGAACCGAACCGAATATAGTTTTTGGTTCCGGTTCTGGTTCCGATTCCGGTTCCGGTTCTTTTGGATCTACCCGTATAGGAACCGCTTTTCTGTTAAGCTAACAAAAAACACAAAAAATTAAACTGTGGAAAACTAGAAGGGGGGTTGAATAGTTTACCGCTTTTTACGTTAATTATCTTTTACAAATTACCCGTTTTAATCAAAGATATACTTGACGTTTTGCTTTATTATATGAATGGAAATACTTTAACCAACTCAAAGATAATGTGTGAACACAACATAATATAAATATAAAGCATGCAAGTAAAGAGATAGAACGATCAAACCACAACACGATTGTTTATCGTGGTTCGGCTACAAGGACCTCACTTGTCCTTGCCCTACGTCCACGCCCCGAGTATCCAACTCAAGAGTTTCAAGCACTATCAACAAACTCCTTCTCGGTGGAGAAACCTTTCACACGTCGCTTACACTTTATCCGGTACTAAGCTAGAAAATATCTCATTTCATATTTTCGCTTTAAGCCTAAAAAACCATGAGACGGCTCTGATACCATCATAATTGTATTTACCTCTTTGACAACCCTAACTCCGGCACCGTCGTCACCATTCTCGAATTAGGTATGTTGCAACTGATTATGTGTTGATATGTGCTTAGGACATTATTTTGTGTTTACAACTTAATTTTATTAGAAAGAGTGTATTAGTTTCGGAACCTTAACTAGGTGGTCAAAAGCTTTTTCTATAATAAAAGAATATATATAATTGTGCAAATATTCTTTTACTTTAAATAGATAAGATAAAGTACTGTGAATACCGGAAAGATGCAGAACAACACAAGCGAGAACTCTAACAAAAAATAGATAGTGTGACTGTGAATTACTTCATTATAATTAAGCATATATTGTAGCAAACCATCTATAAATTTCCTGTGATCTAGCTCTCTCGTTTTTATATTTCAAACTCTTTGATATTATCATGGCCGTTATTTCAAAATCTTTGGTGACAGGGCCGGTCCTGAGTTTTCGGATGCCCTGGGCTAGGGGATGGAAAAATGCCCCTCGTAAGCGAACAACACAGAACACACTACTTTTTAAAAATTTGAAACCTAGGCAACTTACGCAGCTCATACTCACGCCAAATTTTTCATTAGTAAATAAAATGGTTTGGTATACGATATAAACTTTTCGAATTACAATTTCGAAATACAATACTTGAAACGATGTTGTCGCCTTTGTCTTGAGTAAAAACTATCGATTCTCTCATCATAATCAACATTCGCTAAAATAATATCACCACAAAAATCAAAATCAACCGTAAATGAAAATAAATCTTATGTAACACTATAAAACTAATAATATAATCAACTCATACTCGAAGATATTAATATGTAATGAAATAAACTAATACGATGTTAAAAAAAAATAAAAAAAAAAATCCATGATACATATGAGAATAATGGTGAATTCATACATTCATATTCTACGAGTACTTAGCACAAAATTGGAATTTTTGTACAGGTAAAGAAAGTAAAGCAGCACACATATCAGACAACACAAGTAAAATTTCGGGATAAAGGTAAAATTACTAAAAAAAATACGTTTGGTAACAATACATAAATAAATTTTTTATTTCTATTGGCTATATGTTTACCCTCTTAAGTCTTACCCACGTGGGTAATCCTACACAACACTTGAACAAATACTATTATTTTTCCATTTTGTCTTTCTCTTTCCCCAAAGTATCATCTTCTTCCTTCACCATTCCTCACTCTTATCTGGAAAAAATCTAAGATCTATTCTTTCATATTTTCTACCCAATTTACATGAACCTACAATTTGATGCCCCCAAAAATTTGCTGCCCTGGGCCGTCGCCCACCTCGCCCGGTACCAGGGCCGGCCCTATTTGGTGACTCTTATGAATAAGATACTCGACCATGGTGCTGATGCCGTCATCAACAATAATAACAACGCTGCTGTAAGTTTCTAGTCATGAATTTAGTATGTGTTGATGTGTATACGGCTTATTTTGTGTTTATAAATGTATTTACAGCTTAATTTTGTTAACAAATCGTTTCAAGAGTTTATTTTGAGAACCAAGTTGCTTAACTAGGTGATTAGAAGTTACAATTTACAAGATGATCAAAAGACACCGACTTTTTCTATAAAAGTACAAGATAACTATGAACTGAATCAACAAAGAGTAACATCACACTGAAATGTAGGATTACAAACCAAACTTTTTCTTTTACTTTACACATTATGTAAACAAAAACAAATAAAAGTACTGTGAATTACTTAACTCTAGATACCTGATAGATGGATAAGCGAGTTACTCATGCATGCAGCTAACCAAAAATAGATAAAGTACTGTGAATTACTTAATTATTAAGCGATAGGAAAATATTGCAAAAAACATATCACATTTGTATCTAAAAGGAGTAATCCAAACACTTTCATGTCATGAGCATCGAATCTCTAACAGACCACTAGATTGCTTTATGTACACATACTGAACATATTCCAATTTGATATTTTGATTTATGGGCTATATTAATCATTAATTATTTTCATTTATACTAGAACAAATAAAATATCGATTCTCAAGTATTGAATGATTATGAATGTAAGAATCAAATGATTGTGAAAGTTGCCTAAACTCAACAACATACATGTGTATATTTCGACTTAAATGTGATGGCCATAAAAATGGCGAAAAAAGTGGAGAAAATTTTTGTAGACAAAATGAATACCATTTCCTTATCTAAGTTATGAGAACCATAAATTCATAGAATGTTAAAAAAATATGGCACTTAGTAACATCCATCAAAAAATTAATCATATATATAAAGTAAGATACCTATTTCTACAATTAATGGTGGTGGTGGGTGGGTTGGTATATATGTAATAAAAAATGAATAAGAAGGTATATATGTAACTTACATGAGTCACGTGTCATGATTTTTAACTAAGTAGCCCAAGCCCAAAGTGAGAAAAAAAATTTCTTGTCTAAAAAAGCACACCTTGGTAGCCTTGTCCATTCAAAGAATTGCCTCAATAAAAAATTTAACACAAACTATACAGTAATACTTCTTCAGACCCAAATCTCACACATACTAAGCTCCTCCTAAAACTCACACACACTCATCCCGATCCTAAATCTCACCACGGAAACCCTAATTTCTTCATTATCAACCGTCGTTATTGTCAACCCTAACTTCGGCACCGTCGTCACCATTATCAAATTAGGTATGTTGGAACTGATTATGTGTTGATATGTGCTTAGGACTTTATTTTGTGTTTACAACTTAATTTTGTTAGCAAGAGTATATTAATTTGGGAACCTTAACAAGGTGGTTAAAAGCTTTTTCTATAATAAAAGAACATATATACTTGTACAAATATTCTTTTACTTTAAATAGATAAGATAAAATACTGTGAATACCTGAAAGATGCACAACAACACAAGCGAGTTACTCTAACCAAAAATAGATAGTATGACTCTGAATTACTTCTTAAGAACTAAGCATATATTGCAGCAAACCATATATAAAGTTCCTTTGATCCAGCTCTTTCGTTTTTATATTTCAAACTCTTTGATATTATCATGGCCGTTATTTCAAAATCTTTGGTGACTCTAATTAATAAGACACTCGCTGTGGTGCTGATGCCGTCATCGACAATAATAACAACGCTGCTGTAAGTTTGTGTGTTCTTACTAAGGCTTTATAGTCATGAATTTAGGATGTGTTAATGTGTATACATCTTATTTTGTGTTTATAAATGTGTTTACAACTTAATTTTGTTAACAATTCGTTTCAAGAGTATATCTTGGGAACCAAGTTTCTTAACTAGATGGTTAAAAGTTACAACTTACAAGATGATCAAAAGACATAGCCTTTTTCTATAAAAGTACAAAATAACTATGTACTTAATCAACAAAGAGTAACATCACACTGAAATGTAACATTATAAACCAAACTTTTTCTTTTACTTTACACGTTATGTAAACAAAAACAAATAAAAGTACTATGAATTACTTAACTCTAGATACATGATAGATGCACAAGCGAGTTACTCATGCATGTGGCTAATCAAAAATAGATAAAGTATTGTGAATTACTTAATAACTAAGCAATAGGAAAATATTGCAACAAACATATCACAACTGAGTATCATCCGCCCTATAAATTTCTTTTGGTCGAGCCTTTTAAATTCAGTCACTACATTTGTATAGTTAATCTAGCTCTCTTGCAGCAAACATTTTTAATTTAGAACTCTTTGATATTATAATGGCAATTATTCTAAAATCTTTTAGGATCCTTATTAATAAGATTCTCGGCTATTATCCATAATTTAGGATATCCGAATTGAAAAAAACTTAGCTAAAATTATGGGTCTAACATTAAACCATCGTCCTAAATTTCGGATATCCGAATTTGTGATGTAACTAATAATTAACAATTATATTAATTTATTTAAATTAGCAACAAAAAATTATTGTTGTAAATGTCTCATTTCATATTTTCGCTTTAGGCCTAAAAAACCGTGAGACGGCTCTAATACCATCATAATCGTAGTTAGCTCTTTAACAACCCAAACTCCGGCACCGTCGTCACCATTATCTAATTAGGTATGTTGCAACTGATTACGTGTTGATATGTGTTTTGGACTTTATTTTGTGTTTATAAATTAATTTTGTTAGAAAGATTATATTAATTTGGGAACTTTAACTAGGTGGTCAAAAGCCTTTTCTATAATAAAATACATATATACTTATACATATATTCTTTTACTTTAAATAGATAAGATAAAGTATTGTGAATACCTGAAAGATGCACAATAGCACAAGCGAGTTACTCTAACGAAAAATAGATATTGTGACTGTGAATTAC
>LBNU01031669.1:0-27004 GCA_014162995.1 Artemisia annua | reverse complement strand
CTAAAAAACAACATCTCAGGCTAGCAAGACCTGCAAGATAAGTTCCTCTCAAACTTCCTCTCCAACTTCCAGCCAATGCGAAACTACACAGACAACTTCATTGATCTACAACTACTAAGGCAAGGTCTTAATGAATCGTTTGAGGACTTCACCCAGCGGCTCAACACCGAAACCATGAAGATCTCAAGCCTCAGTGATGAACGGGTGATTAGAGCCTTCATCGATGGAATGGTCAAAGGAAAATTTCTAGAAGAACTCGGTCGCAAGACACCAAAAATGTAGAAAGTTCGGTCACCCTAGAAGGGAAAGATACAGAAGCGATACAATGAACACTGAGCGAATCGAAACAAGAAACATCATCATCAACACCTTATCGAAAATGCTAGCAGAAATCCTTATGATTGAAAGAATATTGGATACTTGGAGCAGGCCATGCCCATGCCCACTAGCATAGGTAGTTTTTAAATTTATATCATCGAAGTTAATTTGGGAGTATCTTTTTAAGAATGATTCTAGTAGGTCTACTTGAGGTCTAGTAGAGTTTAAGTGTGGGAATATTTGATAACATCAAAAAGTCTGATTATTTTAGTATCGATTTCCACTAATTATGCTTATTGTTATTACATTTTCATATGAAAGTATACTCTTATTACTTTATAATTCATTTCAGGGTATAAAAATGAGCATTGGAACGAACAAATGTGGATTTGGAAAGAAGACTCACGAAGTTACACTTGAACTTGCTGGACAGATGGAAGTTACAGTGTAAGTACAACGTTTAACTTATGCCATAACCTAAGAAGTCACATGAAGACTAAAGTCAACGCAATACAAGACTATGGCGTAACTCCATCGACAAGGTTATGCTGTAGAAATTCAAAAACTTAGCCAAATTCAGTGATCATGAACGTTGCGTCGTAACCATACAAAATGGGTTACGACATAGAAATGACTAAAAATGTTTACAAGAGTTTTGCGGCGTAATACCATCATTGAGTTTGCGCCGTAACTATTATCAAGTTTTGAAGGCATCCAATTATAAGGGACTCAAGGTGTAACCCATTACTTAAACGAGGGGTATCTTACTCTACGTTCCAAATTCTAGGACGCCTATCATCCTCTTACATTGAAAACCTTCCAAATCCGCGTCTCTACGTTCCAATGATCATTTTTATCCTGAATGTGAAATATAAACAATTAAGAGTATATATTCTAATAAAATGACATAATACATGAGCATATTAGGGGAAAATTCACACTAAAATGTCGGAACTTGTGACAACCGTGATTTTAACAGGTTAGTTTGACTAATAGTCTCAACTCATTTAAGCTTGTTTGGTGTGAATTAACTGTTTATGTGTGATATATGTAGGACATATGTGTGATATATATGTGTGATAAGTACGTATGTGGCACTAAATCACTTGTTTTATGAGGTTGTTATTATGATTTGGGAAGTATTGATCGCCTTTGTGGTGTAGAAATGACTTGTGTAGTTTTGGTGTTTCGTGGTTTTGCGTAACAAGTTTTCGTTCAAGTGTTTGAGCGTTAGTAAGTTACGAGGAGATTGTTTTTATGAGTTATGTTTATAAAGAGTGTGGAAATCTATTTTTGGAAACTTTATTTTGAAAATGATTATTTTCCGAGTCATCGTAAAAATTAAGGTATATCGCGTAAGACGTTAGGTATCGTTATGGGATGATATAAAATACCAAAAGTATAAGGTTTTGAGTGTAATAATTAAATTTAATAAAAAATATATTTGGGAGAGGGTGTGGGGCCGCCGAATATGGGTAGAAGGGGGAAAAGGAAATGCAATTGTAGTCCAATTACAATTAGTAACTAAGGAAGTTATCCCTAAATATTATATATACAAAATCAAAACTCCCCTACCCTTCTTTTGCATTGTACGGTCGACCACAAGGAGAAACACGGAAGAAAAATTTAGGGTTTTATTTTTGAATCTAAAATCCAGAATAAGGTATAATTTTTAATACTTGTTGATGAGGCGAAAAGTGTTACGCTTTAAGGGGGTCATTTAATCCCTAAATCGTTATTTTATGATCAAATATTACCTTAAATCGTTCCTTTTGTCATTTTAGGTACTTTTGGGAGGAATTCTGGAAAACATTGCATTTTGGACGTTTTTGGAGCATAAAAGTGAAGAAAACGACAAAGTCTCAAATCATGCTGGAAATCCTACCTGACGGCATCGGAAGTTACAAGCTGACGCCATCACTTGAAGACAAAGGAGTTGGATTTTGACTTTACCAGACACCCTAAAGAAGAATTGAGAAGTTTACACCTGACGGCGTCAGGTGTTACAAAGTCCAGGCCGTCAGGTGTAACACTAAAAATAGACGGCCCAGAAGGTTTTAAAGCTGACGGCGTCAAAAGTGGATCTAGGTGATCCGATAACCCTAGACACGGCGGGTTGACGGCGTCAGGATTTATAACCTGACGCCGTCAGAATGTAATATCTATATATATTTTAGGATTTTCTTTCATTAAAGTGTGCAACTTTTAGGAGAACTTTAGGGATAAACCCTAGGTCGATTTTACTGCCTTTTTCAAGGGTTTTTCACCCTTTTTCATCCATGCTTAGTTAAAGATAAGTCTTCCATCAAATCATTCATTATTAGTTAGTATTTGTGGAGTCGGGTCGGGTCTTTACCCACTGTCAGCTCGATCCACAGCCTAGTAGAGGCAACTAGTAAGTGTAAGTATAAATAGCCCTCTCCACATGTGGAGAGGGTTGGACCTTCTCACTCTCTCAATCTATTTTTTTCTTTTTGTTTTTCTCTCAAGGTTCCCAACTTCTCTTCTACGTTCTCTCTCTAACTTCTCTATAAATCTCTTCTAGCTTTTCTTGTATTCGATCTATAAACACAAGTTCTATACGTGTTATATGTTATTTAGTATCCTACAATTGGTATCAAGAGCCTTGGTTTGATCTTTGGGATTATTCATTTTCAAATTTTAGCGTGCTTTCTTGTGTTTTTTTTGGTTCGAATTGTATATCTTGTAAACATCTAGATTTGTTTTTGTGTGTGGTTGAATCTACAACATATTGGCCACGATTTAGCCATCATTTGGGCCTATTTATTTTGTCTTTCTTGTGTGTATAACCAACGCCTAATAGTGATTAAAAAGCCCAATCACGAACTGATTGATTCATTGGTTTACTTGTGTTTTGAAGAATTTGTTCTTAGCAGTGGTTAGCTTTTACAACAAAAGGATAAAACCAGCTTGGATAGTGACTGCTTGTCCTGTTGTTCAGCGTTTAGTTCTTTATTTGGCTTTTTGTTCAGCATGGGAAAATAAGACAAAATGAAAGATAGTGACTGTTTTGTCACTTGGTCCAGTGGTTATCTCATAAAGATAGCGGTTAGTATGTTTTCATTGGACATTATTGGCAGCGTTTAACTCTTTTGCTCAAACCAGCGTTTAAGCTTTGTCCCAGCGGTTAGTTCATATCTATATAGCGGTTAGTCCAAATGCATAGCGGTTAGCAAGTCAGCGGTTAACTAAAACTGATTATCATTCTTAATGAAACCAAATGTTTCCCATTTTTTTTTAATCCCCCTCTTCAGTTGATCTAATCAAATAACAACAAATCAACAACTGATAACAATCAACTTCATCTGAACATTATCTTAGACTCTACCAGAAATTAGATGAAAATGACAAAGTGATCTCAGATTAGTTTCTTGCTTCAAACCTTTAAAGATTCAACAAGTCTTAACATCAACCATCATTGATCTACACAGAAGTTTATACTTATAGTCTAATATCCGAAATTAAACAAGAAAATAACATAACAAATTCGTTTCATCATTCCTTTTGTTCGTTGAACGAAAAATAAAACAACAAGAACATAAACGACAATGAAACAAAGATCTCAGACTTGTGTATGAAAGTTTTGCAACAAATCTTTTAAAGATTACAAACACAAATTCATCATCGATCCATTTTGAAGTCTAAACTTCTTTGTTTATATCCGAAATTTTATAAAGTAGAGACAAAAACAACCTTTTTCATCTCTCTTTGCTTTCGGTTTTAACAAAAACATAAAACAAGAAACGAAATTAAAACAAACCTTCTTCGATTTGTGCTTCAGATCAGTAAGAATATCGAACGAGAGGTTAAATGGTGGTTTGAATTATTGAGCATCTAAGAGATCGGATTGATTTTTTTTTCTGCGTATCAATTGAAGGGTGATCTTGGTGACTGCGCATTATTTTGGGATAAAAGGGATTAGGGTTAAGTGTGAGTGGTTAGCCTTTTGTAGTCCGTAATAAGGGTTGTTTGGATTACACTTGAGCTGAGTTTATCAAAGGACTAAAAGGCCTACATGGTTTTGGGCTAGGACTAAATGGGTTGCACTTTATTCAGTTGGGCTTTAGATATTGTATTGGTACATGTTATGCTGCGTCAGATTTAACTCAAGTGGGCCGATTGTTGGATATTGGACGGGTCAGCATCTTTGTTGGACGAATATCAAAGTGGGACAAATTTTGTGTTATTTCTGGGTATGATTTTTGGTCAAACGGTTTTAAGTTAGCTTCGCTAAACCGATATTGAGTATTACTTTGGATTGTGATAATTTTAGGGCTTATTGGATATATCTACGGAGTTTTCTCCAGATTTCTGCACACGAACGTTGTCTAAAATTCACTGTTTCTTGTCTACTCACCACTCAAACTCACTTCAACCAAACCAAATCAATTCTTTGGTGTCTCACGGTTTCTTCTTGATTTTGTAAAATCCCGCGAAAGAATCTATTTCTCAGTTTAAATCATAGGATTGTAAAATCCCGTGCACGTTCATAATCATGTCTACTACTTCTGACTCTGTCATATCTGAGATACTCAAATTGTAAGACATGGTCGATGAACACAAGATCTCCAACATAGTACAACTGACAAATGCTCTTGAACAGACAAACGTTTTTGAGTCAGAGATTGCTAATGTGGAATCGTCATGCTCGAATTCTAAAGTTAAAGAGTTTCATCAGCCACTTAATTGTTTGATAATGCAAAGGATTGTTGCATCAAATGTTTTCGACAACTTCATTCGCACCTCTCGGTACTGTTAGAGAGAAGTGGATTCAAGATGGGATTCGAACGTGCATTTACAACACTCTTTGGTCAAGATGTTCAGACTTTCACTGACACAATGATTCTTAATTTAGATCAGCTACAACAACAACTTGACGAAGAGGAATCTTCCAAAATTGGATCCATGGCTGCCCTTTGTGTACTCAACAAACAACTCCAAGTGTTCATCAATTCGAAATTCACTATGGATTATGACTACGATAGTCAAATGACATTAAAGTGTTTTGTTGATCATACGGGAATTGAGGTTGACACGTTCAGAGATACACTCATCCAACTCATGGGTAATGTGAAGAGGTTCATTGAGGAAAGAGCACAGCACCAACTTAAGTATGATGACAAGGTGAAGGCATGTCGGGTGTAATCATGTGATGGTATTGGTGATTCGGGTAAAGCATCGGATGTTGGGTCAGTTGTCACGATATGCAAAGGATCAAAAACTGATAAGCTTGACACTACCAGCAGTTCAGTGACACTTATTACATGACACAGATGCAGATTTCAAAGAAGTTAAAGAACAAGTGTCGTGTACTGAGGTACCCCTAACTGAACATCATAATGTGCTTTCTAATGAACGACTACATACTGATCAAGTTATGCCCACTTATGATACATATTTGTTGGAAAAGACTGATAGCAATACCATTTCTGATTCAACAAATATGAATCATAAAGGGGGAGAAAGTGATCAGTATGCTGAACGTAATGATGTGTCAAGGTCGTTGTTTACCACGAAGTTGTTTAAATCAAATGATATGGTTGATTACGAAGTTTTTAATGAACTTTCAAATAGATTTTTACAACTTGAAAAACATTGTATTTCACTTGAAATCGCAATGCAACAAAAGGAAGATAGTTTTCAACCTAATCAACCATGTAAAAATCCGGAACTTCCTGATTTCCGTGAATACTTTATGATTAATGATTTGAAAGCTCAGCTAGAAACAAAGAACTTGACAATCAACAACCTGAAAAAATGCGTTACTGAGACGTGTGATATGTGTAATGAAGTTAAGGCTAAACATGTCAGTAATGTGATTGCAACTAGAAATTTTGAACTAAAAGTGGTTGAATTACTTTTGGAAAATGAGTCTATGAAAAAGCATTGTAAAACCCTGAATGAGTCAATCAAAGAAACGAGAACTAAGTCGATAGAACAAACAACCTTTTTGACTGCCAAAAATGATGAATTCAAAGCTCAACCCCAAGAAAAGGGTTTCTGTTGGGTCTATTATTGATTTGATGATACAAAACAAGAAGAATGAAACATGAAGAGCTTAAAGTGACAAGATGGGAAACTACAAAAAGATGGAGAATTTGGAAGATTCTAGAAAATTTACTTAAAAGATTTAGTTTCCTAATTGTATTATGATTCCTCTTGTAAACCCTAGATGTCTCTAGTATATAAAGAGACATAGGGTCATTAGTTTTAAAAAGTACGTACAAGATGTAAACCTTAAAGGTGTATGTGTGTGGGAACCTAGGCGTATGGATTTGGGAAACGCCTAGGGTTTAGTTAGAGTTAGTTGGTTAGTCAGCCTCAAGGTCATTCTACCTTGATCAAGTAGAATTGGGGTTGTAGATGTTTGTATGTTAGAGATGATAATGAAAAACCTTGTTGATAACATTGATGTTCTTATTTATTATTCCGCTGCATGTTATTCAATGTTATTGTTCCTAGATAATTAAAGGTTTAACAACCTGGAGCCCGTAATGATCTAGGAGTGCTGGGTTCCTACATGTGGTATCAGAGCTTGTGTGGAAACTCTGATTAAGAAGAAACCCTAAACCCTAAACAAAGTCGGTTTTCTAAACAAACCCTACAAGATGTCTCAACCTGAACCTACACCTATGCCATCCATCACCACTGTTAGAATTCCCATAGTCAAGAAGGGTGAGTATGATCTCTGGAGCATGAAGATGAGACAGTACATTGCTATCACTGACTCTGCACTTTGGGATATCATTGTCAATGGCAATCAAGTTATAGAAGAACCTGTAGTTGTTCCTGGACAGCCTAAACCACCTCAGCAACAACTCTCTGCAACTGTAAAGAGGAATCAAGACAAAGCTCTCAACATACTACTGTCTGCTATCCCTGATGGCCATCTGTTGAAGTTTCATAATGCTAAGGATGCTAAACAACTGTGGGCTGCTATCAAAACAAGATTTGGAGGTAATGATGCTTCCAAGAAGATGCACAGAAGTTTGTTGAAGCAGCAATTTGAAACCTTTGCTGTTGGAGAAAGAAAAGGACTTGATGCTGCCTATGAGAGATTTCAAAATCTTCTCAGTATGCTAGAGATACATGGTGTAGAAGTTTCTACTGAAGATGCAAACTTGAAGTTCCTAAGAAGTTTGCCATCTATCTGACATGTGATTGCTACTATGATCAGAGGTCAACCTGATTTGGCTACTATGGACTTTGATGATTTGTACAACAACTTGAAGGTGTATGAGCATGAGATGAATGGTAAATCAGGTTCATCAACCAACAGTATTGCTTTTGTGTCTCCTGCCAAGACAAGCAGTACTTCCACTAAAAGTACTGCTTATCCAGTTTAAAGTACTGTTGCTGATGTTTACTCAACTGTGTCTACTACCACTTCACAACTCTCAAACAACATCAATTGTGATGATGTTGTGTGCTTATTCTTTGCTCAACAAGCCACTTTACCTGTTACCTATGAAGAAGACCTACTGCAGATTGAAGAAGATGATCTAGAAGAAATTGACATCAGATGGCAAGTTGCTATGATTACTGCTAGGATCAAGAAGTTCATGAAGAAAACAGGAAGAGGGATTGATTTCAAGGCCAAACAAGGAATTGCATTTGACAAGTCTAAGATTGAATGCTTTAACTGTCAAAAGACTGGTCACTTTGCAAGGGAATGTAAGTTTGCCAAGTATCAAGCAAACAGGATGATAGAGAAACCCAAGGTTGAACTCAAGGAGCTTCCTGAACCTAAACCAAAAGCATTTGTGGCTCAAGAAAACTTATCAGAGGTTGACTGGAGTGCTGAATTTGATGATGAACCAGTTACTCTCTCTATGGTTGCAATGGAGGAATATGATTGGAGCACAGCTTTTGATGAGGAACCAGGATGTACTGCTTTGGATTCCACTGATGATCTTGGAGGCTTTGACTGGAGCATGGAGAATGAAGATGCACCTGTCCTGTTGGCTTTGGTTGCTACTGCACCTACTTCATCTACTGCTACTGAGGTATGCTCTAAGTGCAATAATGTGTATCAAAAGGTACTTAGTGATTATGTGTCTGAAAGAGATAAACATAATAAAGCTAGGTCTGAAGTCTTAGGTTATCAATTGACCTTAGAGTCCTTAGAAGCTAAAATAATTACACATGAAAATAATGAAGTAGCTTGGGCTGAAAAATATCAACAACAGGACTATCAGTTAAAGTTAAGTGAATGGAAGTTAGGATGTAAGGTGTCTGAGTTAGAAAAGATGACTAAGGAAAGAGATGATTTGTTAGAAAAGCTTAAAAGTTGGAAAGAAGCTGGTCTTACACATGTTAGTTTCTGTGAAAAACAAAGAAGAACAAACATTAAAACAGGACTAGGTTATGGTGTTGAGTATAGTAGTTCAGAAGAGAACCCAACTAGTGATAAGGAACAAGAAAGTTCAGAGGAAATCTCAACTAGTGAATTTGAAACTTGCTCAGAAGAAAACAGATCTAGTAGTGAGGAACCCATAAGCCCAACACCTCCTGAATTTAAGAAAGATGAGGGGTATCATGCAGTTCCTCATGCTGTTGGAAGTTTTCAACCACCTAGGAAAGATGTTTCTTGTTATGGAGTAGACAATCTAGAGTTTAGGAATAAACTTAAGGGTCAATCTAATCCAGGTTCATCTGAAGTCAAAGTTGAGATTCTTAAGAATCATGGGAATACTAGGGGATCAGGGAATAATGTTAATGATAAGAGTTTCTCTAAACCTTTTTCAAAACCAGCAGTATTTTCTCACTTTAATCAAAGGACTGCTAGTCACTCAGCAGTTCCCTCAAAGAATTCTTTCCAACATACTGCTAACTTTAGAAACTCTTCTCATTATTCACCTAGAAGTCGCACTGGTCTTGGGTATACTCCTCAAAGATCTGGATTTGGGTCAATGAATCAAAAATTGTGCTTTGTTTGTTATAGTCCTAATCATTTGATAAAAGACTGTACCCTACATTCAAATTACTTAAGTCAATACCCAAAGACCAAATCTGCACAACATAGGCCAACAGTTACTACACCAGCTTCACCCAAACCTGTTTAGAATTATTCTAGAAGGGTCAACCATAGTAATTTCAATGAATCATATAGGTACCCTCAACAGAAAAGAAAGTTTTCCAAACAACCAGTACCTTCAGGTCATTCTTTTCAAGGTACTGGTAGGCCACAAACAGTATTCTCTCAAAGTACTGTTAGGAGATTTTCACCTAATAAAGGTACTGCTCATGTAAGACTCAATGTTTCAAAACGAGCTCCTGGCCATGATACCAATTTTTCTACATCCAAGAGGCCTTACAAAAGAGTACCTAAACCACAGACCTCAATCCAAAAAGTTAAAACTATGTGGGTCAAAAAGGAAAGTACTGCTGGGGACAAACCAGTACTTTCAGAAAGTATGGGTGACAAAGAACATGCTGTTGTAAAAGAAAGTTTTTTTTCAAACAAAGATCAAGTTTTTGAACAAAAGAAAGTTATTGATCATGTTTTAAAAGATAGTGGGAATTACATACTTAAAGATTTTAAGTATGTGACTCCCCAAGGGGAACACAAGTCAGTAATGGCTTGGGTTGATAAAAGAAACTAACTTTCTTATCTTTGTGCAAGGCAAATCAGAAGTGGAGCTTAAAGATCATTTGATTGTTGATAGTGGTTGCTCAGGAAGTATGACAGGAGAAAAGCAGATTCTGTCAGATTTTAAGCCATTTTTTGGAGGAAAAGTTGCATTTGGGGATGATGCTACTGGAGGGAGAATTACAGGCAAAGGAACTATCAAGACTGGAAAGATTGACTTTGAGAATGTTAGCTATGTGAAGGAGTTGATTATGATGAAGTCTTTGCTCCTGTAGCAAGAATTGAAGCTATAAGATTATTTCTTGCTTTTGCCTCTTATATGAGATTCCCAGTTTATCAAATGGATGTCAAGAGTGCCTTTCTTTATGGCAAAATTACAGAAGAGGTTTATGTCAAACAACCGCCTGGTTTTGAAGATCCTGAACATCCAAACAAAGTATACAAAGTTGTTAAAGCACTGTATGGTCTTCATCAAGCCCCTAGAGCTTGGTATGAAAGACTTTCAAATTTTCTGTTACAACATGGCTATAGGAGAGGAGCCATTGATAAGACTTTGTTCATTAAGAGAGACAAAAAGGATATCATGCTAGTTCAAGTGTATGTGGATGATATTATTTTTGGTGCTACAAAACAATCCATGGTGAAAGAGTTTGAAGAACTTATGCAAAAAAAATTTCAGATGAGTTCAATGGGTGAGTTGACTTTCTTTTTGGGACTTCAAGTTAAACAGTCAAGTACTGGTATTTTCATAAGCCAAGATAAGTATGTCACTGACATTCTTAAGAAGTTTAATCTCAATACTATCAAGCCAGTCACTACACCTATTAAATCCTCAAACTCACTTGGAAAGGATGAAGATGGAAAACCAGTGGAAGTCAAGCTTTACAGATCAATGGTTGGGTGTCTTATGTACTTAACTGCCTCAAGACCTGATATTATGTTTGCAGTCTGTTTATGTGCAAGATATCAAGTTTCACCCAAGGTTTCACACATGAATGCTGTTCAAAGGATCTTTGCTTATCTCAAGTATCAACCTAAATTAGGATTGTGGTATCCTAGGGAGTCACCTTTTCACTTGCAAGCCTTTTCAGATAGTGACTATGCTGGAGATAACTTTGATAGAAGATCAACCACTGGTGGATGCCAATATCTTGGAAGAAGATTAGTTTCATGGCAATGTAAGAAACAAACAATTGCAGCAACCTCATCTACTGAAGCAGAATATGTTGCAGCTGCAAGTTGTTGTGGACAAGTGCTTTGGATGCAAAATCAGCTTTTGGACTATGGATTTAATTTCAAGAATACTCCTATCAACATTGATAATGAGAGTACTATCTGTATTGTGAAAAATCCAGTGTATCATTCAAAGACCAAGCACATTCAGATTAGACATCACTTCATTCGAGATTGTTATGAGCACAGGTTGATTAATGTGGTCAAGATTCATACAGATGATAATGTAGCAGATCTACTTACTAAAGGCTTTGATGTTACAAGATTTAAGCATTTGGTGGTCAGTATTGGTATGATTAATTTTTAGGCCTACTTTTGAGGGGAGGCATTAAGTAGTATGTATTCATTGTTTAAGGGGAGGCAAAACAATGATTTATGAAGTTCTGGGTTGTGTATATGATTTGTGGATTAGAAGAATGGAAAGGATTGCTTCAACTATGCTGTGAGTATCTGTCATTCAAAGTACTGGTTGGATTTTGTTCAAAGTACTGCTCCAAGGTACTGCTCGCCAAGGTACTGCATACGTGGAAGTACTGCTGTTTTGTCGGACACTATTCCAACGGTCAGAAATTGGGCTAACGGTAACTTTTTGGGTTGGGCTTTCACCCCTTAACAGACTTTTAAACCCATTCCGATTTTATCTCACACTATTTACTTTATCCAAATCCTCTATTCTAAAACATATATTCTTTTCCACGAAATCCTCTCATACTCATAACTGCACACTCATTCTATACACAAACCCTACAATGGCGAACCGAGATGTTTGTAGAAAGCACAATATGATTGCAAATCTTGAGAAGACGCCCTCGAACTTTCAATTCCATGCCATCATTGATTTCCTCACAGGGTCCACGATTAATTACTCATTACTGGTCAATCCCGAGATTATAGGACCATGGATTCAAGAATTCTGGAGGACTGCAAGGAAAGCTAATGAAGAAGATGAGAATGTTATTACGGCAACAGTTGCTGGGCGTCCAATTCGCATAACAGAGGCACAGATTAGGGATGATTTGCAATTTCAAGATGAAGAAGGAGTAATTACTTTTGATAATGAAGTAATATGGACTGCATTGGAAGAGATGGGCTATGAGGGTGATCTTACAAAGACAACATTCCAAAAACCTCTTCTTAGTCCACACTGGAAGTACTTCGTGCATGTTCTTCTCCATTGTTTAAGTTCAAAGAGCACTTCATGGGAGCAATTTCCGAAGGTAATAGCTTGTGCTCTAGTGGGGTTATCTACAGATCAGTCCTTCAACTTTAGCAGGATGATCCTTGATGGTATGTTGACTCATATAGTCAACGGGGCACCTTTTCTCATGTATCCTAGGTTCATTCAAGTGTTCTTGAATAAACAACTTGATGGTGTACCCAAACCCCCAAACTTCTTACCAGCAGTCACTTTACCCTCAAAGGTGTTTACATTCATGGCCAAGAGGAGTGCCAAGTTCTCAGGGAGGAATACACCTTTGACACCTCATATATTGGAAGTGGCTCAAGCCGTGGCTGCAGCAGAACAAGAGACCAGCTCTAGTGGTGAAAGATCTTCACAAGAAGGTACTGCTTCTCAAAGTACTGCTTCTCAACCAGTACCTTCTCAGAATTCTCAAGGTACTGAGCCAGCACTTTCACCATCACACCAAGTTGCTGCACCATCTCCTCAACAAGACCCTTCTACCCAATCTTCTCACCATTCTGCAAGGAAGGAAGCTACTGAATCTCCTCAGGCTAGTGCCTCACAACCCAATGATTTTACTCCCACAGATGGAAATCAGACATCTGGAGGAGATGAGGGGGTGATGAACATTTATGCCTTGAGTAGAGAATTAAGGAGATTGAAGAAGGTGACTCAAGATCAGGCACAGGAGATTAAGGCTCTTAGAAGGAAGTTTAAAAGACTTCACAGATTCGTTTGGCCCTTGGTGAAACATCATAGGTTATGGGTCAAAGCTGAAAAGAAGGCTGGCAGATATTCTGTCAAGGTGACCAAGTCCAAAAAGCAAAAGAAACATCATTCTTCTACATTGGGGAGGAAATTAAGGAATATAGAAGAAGATGTTCCACAGGAGGCTCAAGATGCTGAACAAGATGAGCCCATGGATTTTGAGACACCTACACCATTCTTTCATGTTGATGGACATGACAAAATTGAAAGAAAGAGTGAAGAGACAGAGGAACTAAGGATTGAAGATAACCAAGCTACTGAAGAGATTAAAAGTGGTGATACAGAACAAGTAGACTTGGAAGGTACTGCTGCTCAAGGTGCTGGAGTATATGCTGAAGTTCAAAGTACTGAGTTCCAAGGTACTGCAAGACAGTTTACAATTACTCCAAGGACCCTAGTGTTTGAAGAAGACCAGGCTGGACCATCTATGCCTATTGTACAAGAAAGTGGTGATGATGAGACTATTGCAGAGATGTTATTAAACATGTCCAGGCCTAGAGGTGTTGTTATACAGGAACCAGAGCAAGTACCACAACCATCTTCTCCATCATCTCAAGCCCCAGATCCCAAGGATAAAGGAAAGGGAATCTTAGTCGAATCAAAGAAGAAAAAGAAATTAACACTAAGACAATTGAAGGAACTGGAGGCAGCTAAAAATGAAGAAATAGCTAGGAAGATGCAGGCTGAGTGGGATGCAGAAGAGTTAGAGAAACAAGCTGCACAGCAAAAGCAACAACCCACTGCACCACAACCAAGACCTAGGACAAAGGCTCAAGAAAGGAACTTTTACATGTCATACTTAAAAGGTCAAGGTTACAAAGGTCTTCATAAGCTAAACTACTATGAGATGAAACAGCTTTATGATTTGGTTAGAGAAGCTGGACAAAGAGAACTTGAAGGTATCATAGACTTCAGAGAGGATACAAGGAGCACCAAGAGAAAAAGAGAACCTGCTCAAGAAAAGCCATCCAAGAAGAAGAAGCAAACTGTGGAGTTAAGGGATACCACAGTGGATGAGCTTGGAAACTACCTAAGAGTAGTTGACTTTGATTATCCTGGAGCTGAAGTCAATGTAAGGTCTGAAAGTTTGATCTCAACTTTTGAAGTGGTGAATTCCAAAGAAGGAGACTACTTGGTCTTTCACAGAGATGATAAAACATTCAAGGTCTTCAATATGCTATGGGATTTGCTGCACATTATTGACAGAAGGGATCTAATCCATCTTTATCAACTGGTGTTGACTTATGCTGAAGAGAAGACACCAACAGGTGTAGGATTAGTATTTCTAGGAGATCTGACTACCTTGTGGGAAACTAATGAATCAAGTACTGAAGAGTTTTGGGCTAATCAAGAGAATTGGGAAATTCAGAGCTGGAGATTCTTTGAGTCAACAGGGGTTCATGTCCTTGAGCTTGAAGATGGGACAATGATCTATATGTTAGCTGAGAGAAGATATCCACTATCACAAGACTTGATGCTCAGGATGCTTGATCATGGTTTGGAGGTTGAAGACCAGAATGAGACAGCACTCAATGTGATTAAGCTGTTCATTCAATGGACAAAAGCAGCAGAAGATGATTAAAAAATACTGGTATAATGCTTAATGTTTATATCTTTTGAAAATTTCAAAGTACTGATAGACAGACAGTACTTTCCCAAAAGTACTGCCTGCACATTAAAACCAGTGATTCTTTAACTAATAAATGATCTTTGAAAAAGAAAACAGGAACAATAAAGAAGTTTTTGATATGGTTATTGATTCACCATGTGTAATGAACACAAGAATCAACTAGTCCAGATCAAACGGTTCTGGTAAAGACTTATCAAATCCGTTGATAGTTGATAGTTTACTAAAAACTATATGGTTCTCAACTCACCATATCTGGTAAAGTGAAGAGTTGGCTAGCCCACA
This sequence comes from Artemisia annua, assembly GCA_014162995.1. Lineage (NCBI taxonomy): Eukaryota > Viridiplantae > Streptophyta > Magnoliopsida > Asterales > Asteraceae > Artemisia > Artemisia annua. The sequence goes on along the minus strand of LBNU01031669.1, from coordinate 11,977 downwards.
AGAGAATGGCTTGTGGTAAAGGCTGTGGAAAAACCATTTATGGTAATTAACTTACCATGGTATTTTATACTAAAAAGTTAGCTAGTCCAAAGGGTACAGCTTTGGTAAAGACAACTCAAATCTGTTTATAGCTGCTGATTTGCTAAAAATCAGATGGTTATCATTGTACCATGGTTTTTATTCTAAACTAAAACATATGGCTACTCCAGTAGTGATGGCTATTGGTAAAGAGACATCAAATCCATTAAACTTTCAATGATTCACCTCTCACAGGAGTTAACACACCTGGAAGTGATGAGAATAGACTGAAACTTAAAGAAGGAATTGATGTACAAAAGTCATATGATGCTGTAAAGACTAGTTGCTGAAAAGATGTTGCTGATGAAGATTCATAAGTACTTTGATACTGACTCACAGAGAAATATACAAAAACAATCTATCCTTAAAGTGTTAAAGAAAACTGCATGGCTTAAAAGGAAGACAAATATGTTGAAGACAAAGACACAAAGGAAACTTGAAGTCAAGCAAGTAGAAATCAAGCTAGGGGAGGATTGTTGGGTCAAAGTACTGATGATGTCAAAGTACTGCTGAAGCTTAAAGTTAAAGTACTGCAAAGTCAAAGTACTGCAAAGACAAAAGTCAAAGATCAAAGGATTGTTGTTGAAGTTCGGTTACAAGAATTATTAGAAGATTCTAGAAGATTAGATATATTAGGAATTAGTATACTTGTCGTTCAAGTATTGTAAACCGACTAGGGTATTCCTTGTGCCTATAAAAGGATCCCTAAGTCATTATTAGAGAGGAATAGACGAATATAAGAATACGATATTAAAGATATTTAGGGTTGTTTTGTGAGTCTGTATTCAATAAGCAGATTCAAGGTGTTAATATAATCGTTGAAGTTTGTTATAATTCTTCTTAGCTTTGTTAAGTAATTCCGCATACTTAATAGAGTAATTCAGTGTTTCATCATTAGTAGTTTAGGATTTATCCAAGATTGCTAAACCTTAGACAAGCTATAATAAAGTAGTTTGGTCAGAGTATAACGATCCAACAAGTGGTATCAGAGCTCAAGGTACTGCTCTATTAAGGTACTGCTATGCTCTCTCAAGGTACTGTTCTATTAAGAGAATGAAAGTACTGCTACGTACATACATAATTAAAGTACTGCTGCGTTTAGATGATTTATGGAGACACGAAAGAGCTTTATGGTTCAATAATTATGCATGATTTAAGAGCAGTGAGGGGAAGTACATATAAGTTTGATTGGTTTTGGATTACACACACAGAATGGTATATTATTTGGTACACACACAGAAGAAGTTTTTGTTCTTAAAGGTTTTCAAAAGGCTCTTATTTGGTTCTTATTGGATTAATTGATTACGAAGAAGATTGATTATCATGTATTTGATGTTGTAGTTGAGTTTCACAGGTTTGTGTTTTTATCATATAGCTTCATGAATCTAGCAATGTGTGATTTTTCTTATGATGCTCTATGCACACATTGGCTATCACTTAAAGGAGTTACATTGTAGTGCTCAGTGTCTCATATTAGTTGAGGATTTTGTCAAGGGATTGCGGTCTACTTATATTTATGGCTTGGTATAAGTATGGAGTTCCGTGGATAGCAAAAGATTTAAGACACAAGTTTGGGAAATTCTACTTCTTCATCAAATTCGTTATACTCGGTTTTCTTCACAAGTGATCATTACAAGGAGCTTACAGATTTAAAGAATCATGAAGATGATTAACACATTGATTTCAGGGGAAGCTTATTCCTATGATGTGTTTTTCAATTGATGTTTATGCACTACTCAAGGGGAAGTTTTTCATTCGTTCTCTATTTGTTGATAACAAAAAGGGGAAGAAATCTTGGAGTGGCATAGCATAATTCAAGGGGAAGACAAGATTGTTTCATTCATGGTGAGATTTTATCTCAACTTTACTACTTCGTCTAGGGAAGTTCGTACAAGAAGGTGTTTGTTTTGTCATCATCAAATAGGGGAAGATTGTTGGGTCTATTATTGATTTGATGATACAAAACAAGAAGAATGAAACATGAAGGGTTTAAAGTGACAAGATGGGAAACTACAAAAAGATGGAGAATTTGGAAGATTCTAGAAGATTTACTTAAAAGATTTAGTTTCCTAATTGTATTATGATTCCTCTTGTAAACCCTAGATGTCTCTAGTATATAAAGAGACATAGGGTCATTAGTTTTAAAAAGTACGTACAAGATGTAAACCTCAAAGGTGTGTGTGTGTGGGAACCTAGGCGTAGGGATTTGGGAAACGCCTAGGGTTTAGTTAGAGTTAGTTGGTTAGTCAGCCTCAAGGTCATTCTACCTTGATCAAGTAGAATTGGGGCTGTAGATGTTTGTATGTTAGAGATGATAATGAAAAACCTTGTTGATAACATTGATGTTCTTATTTATTATTCCGCTGCATGTTATTCAATGTTATTGTTCCTAGATAATTAAAGGTTTAACAGCCTGGAGCCCGTAACGATCTAGGAGTGCTGGGTTCCTACAGTTTCACTATTACAGCATTAAAAAAGAGCTTAGAAAAGCAACAGGAGATAGTGTGAACACTAAGGTTGCAAAACCATCAATTTTGGGGAAACCAGTTTTTCAATCTAATAGAAACCAATCAGTTGTTAGACAACCGAATGCGTTTAGATCTGAACGACCAAAACTTTCAAAANAACATTGATGTTCTTATTTATTATTCCGCTGCATGTTATTCAATGTTATTGTTCCTAGATAATTAAAGGTTTAACAGCCTGGAGCCCGTAACGATCTAGGAGTGCTGGGTTCCTACAGTTTCACTATTACAGCATTAAAAAAGAGCTTAGAAAAGCAACAGGAGATAGTGTGAACACTAAGGTTGCAAAACCATCAATTTTGGGGAAACCAGTTTTTCAATCTAATAGAAACCAATCAGTTGTTAGACAACCGAATGCGTTTAGATCTGAACGACCAAAACTTTCAAAAACACGGTTTGCCTCCCAAGTTGATGCGGTACAAGTTTTGACAAAACTAGTCACTCCACATTATTTGCCTAAGACTTTTGCTTCTAGTTCTGCTAAACCTCAACAAGTATTTACTCCTACACCCAGCTCTTCTAGGATTAGTTCGAAAACAGTGTCGAAACCCAACATTAAGGTTCAAAACACTTATGACATAAATGACTTGTACAAGAACTATGATCTAGAAAAGGCTAGGAAAAGGGCACTACTTCATAAGGATGGAATCTTAGGTTCACAACCTTGTATGATCCCTCCTAGGATATTGAGGAACACTGCTAAGGTTCAACCTGTTAAGTCTAGGATTTACAGTAAGTCATTTTCACTGCATAAGAAGCTAAACAAACCTAAAACTTCTCCTAGGTGGATACCAAGTGCTAAATCTTTTGAGACATGGAATAACAATAAGTCTTCCGCTATGCATAAGAAACTTAACAATCCTAGACCTTGCCATAAGTGGATACCGACTGGTGGAATTTTTAAGAATGTTGGACTTAAGTGGATACCTACCGGAAAGCTGCTTACCGATGGCAATGCCATGGTTGACCGTGAAACCCCCAAGGGTTTGGATATTGCTGTTACTAACCCATATATATGCAATCAAGTTTGTAATGTTAGTGCAGGTAGTCCTCACTCAATTGCAGGTACATCAATCATTCACTACATGAGAAGATGCAATGTCTGGAGGCCTAAAGCAAGCATATCTCCTGCTTCAGGAGGTGTAGAAAGTCAATGTTGATGTATGTGTGCATAATGACGTCTGTTCACATCAGTTCAGGCCTCGCTCTTCAACGACTATGATGTTTGAACACCTCAGTTCAAGCCTCAGTCCTCAATGTCAACATTATGGTGTCTGCTGACAACACTTCAGGCCCCGTTCATCAAAGGAAAGAATGGTGTACGATTTAGTGCGCCTTATCTTCGAAAGAAGAGAAATCTTCTTGGTTTTGACCATTCTCAACAACATGGTTCATTCTTTCTCCATGTTCGTGCAATCCTCAAGTGGATCCACTTATCTTTGCTCGAATTTACCACATGATGAATATACTACATGGTGACTGGGATTTATGTTTGATGAATACTTCCAAGCCTCTACGAATGTTGATCATCTAGTTCCTGAAGCTCTTGTTCCGGTTCCTGTTGACTCAACTGGTTCACCTTCGTCAATCTCCATTGATCAAGATGAACCATCTTGAAGTATTTTTTAGACTACTCACGTAACCCAATCGCCAGTTTTTCCTCAAGGTGTTGATGATGACTATCATGATATTGAAGCTGCACATGAATAATGATCCATCTTCTGATATTCCTTTCCCAAAACCAGACTCTGAAGAATCCCCATCTTCACGGATTGTTGTTCCCTTCCAATGTGCACTCTAGAAATCCACCACAAGAACATGAATGAAAATGTTGGCTAACACGTCAAAACGGCTATGAATGTGGGACATGGAATGTCAAGTGATCACGGAGTTTATTTGGTATTATTTATTTGAGGGTGAAGTGAAATTTCATGGGTGCGTGCACTTAGTATCTGAAGATATCAGGTTGGTTTGATGAAGATTCTTTGAGATCCTTGTTCAAGCTTTTAACCTCTACAATGACGAAGACTTGGATATCTAGTTATTTTTGGTAATTCTTCATTTCTATTACCACAAAATAACTATCACGTTAAGTGTCACACGTAGTTGTCGATATTCAAGAGGTGATGTACGTCTTATACTTGATTGTTAGTTGGATGAAGAGTATAGAGTACTTAGGGATTCGATGATGCATGAACTCTCTACACCGCTCTTTGTCACACATTAGTGCAAGCAAAAGTCACAAGAACGGGGAATTCTACTTCATTTTCAAGTTGGGAATATCGGATTTACTTCACAAAGTGGTCATAGCAATAGCCGAGTGAATATAAGGGTTGATTATGATAGTCAGAGAGTGTTTCTGTAGCAGTGGATTCTCACAGGATACATCTAAGCAAATGTTTTTCTTCTCACAAAATTTCAAGTAGATGTGCAAAAAATGTGTTGCTGATTTTGAGGTATCAAAACTAGCAAGGGGGAAAGGAGACATACATCTGAATGCATAAAGAGTACACGTGATGAACTTAATGCTTCTTTTAATAGAAGTTACGCCGGGAAGACAAATGTCATAACCGCAGAGACAATCAGTGTCTTAACTCATGGCATTCGGTGTACTATTCCAACTACGTGGGGGAAGTGGTCTCTCGATACTTGTGGTACGTATTACTTCAGCTTTCAATGCAATGAAATATGAGAAGGACATTTGGAGTGTGAGATGATATTGCTTATCGACATCTTCATACGAGCCTATATAATTTATGTTAAAGTGCTTTTGGATAATTATTCATGTACACATTGTTATGCTGACTCCGATGAGTTCGAACCATCATGGGAGAGATATGTGTACATCAGGGACGCACAACAGGTTCACGTGATCGGTCTTAAACACTTATTCCGGAGTTGATATCCGCAGAGATGATCAGTGCTTCAGCCTGTTACTTTGGTGTCATCGTTTCTTCTTGTGTTGGGTACATGTGTACAATAGGGATTGAGCTTTTATGTGTAAGATCACTGGAAAGTGTTTGGTAAGATGAAGATGTTGATATCTTGTTCCCCTGTATAGAAAATTGCTCAAAACCACGGAGAAATGTGTACATCGGGGACGCACAAGAAGTCATGTGATCGGGCTTAATCATTTATTCCGTGATTGATAACCGCAGAGATGATCAGTGGTTCACCTTGTTACTTCGGCGTTATCAATTTCTTTGGGTTTTTGAGCTTCATACAATGAGGCTGTTTGCATCACTTCTACCACGTGGGAGAAGTGATCTCATGAAGATGATTGTCGGTTTAAGGGGAAGCTACCAAAGATTTGCATTGAGGAGGCTATACTTCAGTGATTTGGTGGTGTCTAGCGATTAACTCAGATGTGAGATTCTGGTGATTTGCTAAATATTGGTGTTTGGTGAATTGTTGTGACTAGAGTCGTTTCGATTAGTCTGATTGTAATTTGATGTTGTGAGTTAATCATTACGACTTGACTTATTACAATCGGACCTATTGTAACTTGACTTGTCGCGACTTGACACCTAGTGCTAATTGTGACTTATCCAAGATCTCACTCTAAGTCTAACTCGCATACTACATCTTTCGGTTTCTTTTGTTGACTTTAGTAAAATCCCGGGCGAGAATCGATCTCTCGGTTTAAGTCACAAGAGTTGTAAAATCCCGTTTAAGATTACATCATGGCAACAACAAGTTCAGACGATAATTCGTGAGCCTCGAAAGCTTTGGTGGTGAAAGTTTAAGAGATGTTGACTACAGACTACTACAACGAGCTGAACGATACTCTCATTTCGGTACTCATGCCAACATCTTCTTAAACTAATTAGTATCCTTGTATATATATTAGAAAACTAAAAGAAAATACAAAAATAAAGTAAAACAGATAACTAATTTTTTCAAAAATACAAAAAGAATCTTTTTTCCTTGTGTGCAAACTTTCTATCCTCAAATCTATGTTCCTCCACTAAAACAAATTTTACTTTGCTGTGTCAAAATGGAACATGTTTTGAAGGGGATAAAATTTTCACAACAATCATGAAGTTGGCACACCTCATCATAATTCTTCATGAAAAACCTCAACAATACAGACTAATGATATTTTATCCTCGATTATTTTCCACGTCTATGGGTTTCTAATTGGTTGTTGACTAATTGTTACAAAAATGCTTTAAATGAGTTCAACGGTCAAAAAGGCATAATCAGAGACTAAGGTTTATGTAATTATCGATTGGAGCATCTCTCTTTGATGTGTTTTAATCTAATTAATTAGTTCATATTGCCTTAGAGAACACTAATGAATGCTTTTTTAAGTGCCTGGTTGATTAGAAACAACATAGGTTGAAATCATGAGATTTAGGGCTTAAAATGTCGATGTTCTTTGCTGCTATTACTTGGTCGTTTTGCTGAACAATATCCATGCGTTATGATGCTTGCGTGCATGCAAATTCACGAAATCATAATCCTAAACCATGATAAGAGTCGGAAAATTTAGAGTGAAAGAATGAATTAATCTGTGATCTTGTGTGTTTATTTGTGAACTCTGTGCACTTTGGTTGATTTAGAATGAGGTGTTGATTAATATGTATGCTTGTTTGTACATGATGCATTTTTCTTGTGAGCATGTACATGTCATTTAAAGTCAAAATATGTTTCGTCAAATTTTCAACTATTATCAAAATGGTTATCATGAAACATACTTTGAGGAGGATTAAATGTGTCAATAGGCCATACTTGAAACAAGATTTAAATGATGTGAAACATGTTTCTCAAACTCTACACAGTCGTTTTACACCGGTAAAGCAATTGTGGAGACCAAAGCGAAGTCGTTCAAATTCTTTAAAATTTTAAAAATCTAAAATGCTTTTGATGCATTATAAGAATGACTTTGCTTTCGTAATCTCAAACGCCGGAAGATTTCCAATTATCACAAAAACAAATCTTCAAAAAGAACCCATGTGGTTCAACTTTAGAAGGAAATCTTCTTCTTCAGATTTTAAAACTCCGAGAGAAACTCCGGGTTTCTCAATCAATTTTTCAACAGAAAAAGAGTTTTAAATCTCCATGGATTCCACGAGTGTTATTTCAAAATGAAACACCGGTTTTCAGTCCTCGTTGGAATTCAATGTCAGGAAAGTCCATCGCTAAACCATTCTTTAAAACCAAGCGTGCACTCCATTCTGTACATATTTTTCTATTCAAAAATTGTAAATAGAAGAATATAAAATTTTCAAAAACCATAAAAATCAGTAATAGAGAAAACACCAAAAATAGTGTTTTTAAGGCATGTATTCTGGCATCGATAACATTTGCGGTCCTAGAAATGTCATTCAATAATGACACGGGTCTTTAAATGAAGTTCGAACAGAAGTTCAAAAAGTTTTTCAAAACATGTCTAAATGGCTTGCAGTTATTTCAGACTGTAACCCGCTCGTAAAATTATGGCTTGCTATTACTTCAGATAGCAACCCGATTTTAAAAATGAGGAAAACACGTCGCCAAAAAGACGGTTGTTCCTAACAACGGATGAAGTTCATCCTGGCATGGATTACGCAACATCCATGCATCATCGATTAGATGTACGTTTCAGTGCATCACTTCTAAAAAAAGAAGAGAAGTCTTCTTTCATCCTAAAATCTCTCTCTTATGATTCTTCAAGAGAGTTTTTGTGGTTTACAAGGTGGCTATTGGACTTAAATTTTTACAAATACCTTACCGTTCAACCTAATGACTCCAATTCTTTAAATAGAAACCGGGTCATTAATTGAGGGGGAGCGTATTTGCTCAAAATTTCGGCACCTTTAAAAACTTTGTGCACCAGCAGCAGTGAAAACGTGTCTCAAAAATCAGTACATGTTAAAATTTTACCACATTTTCTTCTAAAATCAATTTAAATCAATTGGGATCACAAAATCTCAAAAGATTTGAAATTTTTTGATCGGGGGAGAGAATGTGATTTAAATATGAAATCTGATTTAAAATGTGATGTTTTTGGACTTAAAGGTACGCTCTCCCGTATGTGCTAAGATTTTGAAGTTTTTGAATCTTAATCAAAGCACGCTCTTCCGTATGTGCTAAAGTTTTAAAACTCTCAAATTGAATCAATCAATGTGCACATATTGAGGGGGAGCAAGTGGCTAAGAGTCTTTCGCGTGTTATTACAATAACAAGTAGAAACCGTGAATTGTTTATGACTCAGATTTAACTCATGAATTGACGAAACATGAAATGTCGTGAATCGAAAGGACTAGTCCTGGCCGGGTAATAATTTCAAGCTGGTCTAACTAGTGATGTAAGCGTGTCTCGAAGAGGACTGGTGTAAGTAGAAAGTACCGTTTCGAGAAGCTCTTCTTAGATGTATACTTTGACGGGTCTAACTTCCTTTTTAAGGAATGTTAACAACTTCAAGTTAGTTATTAGGGCTAGTTATCACCTAAAAGCTGATAATGGATCCCTTTAACTAAGCAACGCAAATGTGTCCCTAGGGTATATGTCTATTAAGAGTAGATCAATTCAAAAAGTGCAACTCACCCCGACATGTGCAAATTTCTATCTAAAACCTATGAGCACATGTTAAGGGGGAGCATTTGAAAAGTTACAAAACTCTCAAAGTGTTAACAAAATGTGTTTCTTAATCATAAACACTTTGAGAGAATTTTCAATGATTTGGTTATATGGCGATGGTGGAAAGATACCAAAAGACCGACCATTTTAATTTAATACATGGAGTTATAAGGATGGTAAGGTTAGGTATATGTTCCCATGATCCACCAGAACCGGAGGGATCTTCCCAGGGACAATCCAATAGATAGATTAGAAGTCCTTAGGAATGATTGAAAAAAAAGGAGAAAAGTGAGAAAGGGAAGAGTGCCGACTGAGATTGAGCTAGGACTGGAACAAACCCAACAAGGTTCTAGTAATAAAGTCTCGGTAAGCACTGAAGGGGTAGAAGAATTAAAAAGAAATGAAATAAGAAAGGGTGAAAAGAAATAGCCCTCCCAATATTCAACCTTAGGGCAGAAACCGGGTTCAATTCATATGCTACTGATTGTTACTAAGGTAACATCGGTATTGAAGACAAGACGTCATGGACCGAGTGACGTACTGCACTAAACCTTCTAGCCACTCAAGTTCTCTCAAAAGAGCTTGTTTCATTCTCACGGGGAACTGGTGTAATCTATCGACTTGTCTCTTAGAGCTAGTCGATATTGAAACAGGAGACCCCTCCCTAGTCTCCGCATAGGATAACCAAATTGCATTTATCGAGTCTAGAGCCACGAGATGCATCAAAATATCTCATAGGAACACTTGATACTTCTACACTGGTTATTCATCAATAAGGACACCGGTTGTAATATTTTGAGCCCTATGCAGATCTTAGCAATCTGCCAAGAACACTTATGAGGGAGTATACATATGTATTTCCCAGTGATTGAGTGGAAACTCCTGCCTGGGTCAACATCAAACAGCCCTGACAGCAGGTCACTTCGGTAATCTCTTGTGGATTACGCTTAGTGTTCGCGGTGGTGTTCCTAAAGATCTACAGTCGTGGGGTGATCTCCAGCGACTCACCTAATCGTTGGTGTACTCCGGTATGTCAGTGAAAGCCTTTTCGGGGGCATCCGATTAGGAACGGCCTTAGTAAGGATTAGAGAAAGTCTTCACACTATGCTGTTGACGATCTCGAAGTCCGAACTTGTAAGTGCTGGTATGTTTATTACTAACCAAGTTTTATGCAGCTCAACATACCAAACTTATCAGTTTCACCACCATTACTTCAGTTCCACATGCTCATACCAACATCTAAAAGGAGACGTCAGAACTATTCAACCATGGAGATTCACTCAACAAAGATGTATGGGTATGTTGGAAAGGCGTACATGCACCAGAGACAAAGAAGTTGGCGGTTGATGTTGATTGCTGATCAAATGCCAATTCATCATCTCATGCTCACACTTCAACATTAAATTCAAAGAAATCATGATCATGGAATGGGCTCCAACTATGCTTCCACAACTCTGATGCAAAAGATCATGATCCAGAAAAGTGTGAGCATGACAACACAAAGATAGTCGCAATATCACATAGAGACACTTATACTCAAAGATGACTTGAAGCTACTTATTTGGATGATGAACAAGAAGCAATGTCTAAGATCATCCTACACATCAAGCAAGTCATCTTGTGTCCATTGCTGAAAGTACAAAGTTCATCTCAATGAAGTGTCAACAACTGCGAGCTACAAAGATACCTACAAAGATCTCAATGCTAGAATTCAAGATTTAATTTCTGGAGTGACCTCCCTTAGGGGGAGATTGTTAGGAATACGTTTTTTACTATAGAAGATTCAGTCAGCCCAAGTACTTTAAAGCATTGTACAGCTCGTAGTATTTATCATATTAGTTAATACGTAGTGTTAGTATTAGTTAGTATTTGTGGAGTCGGGTCGGGTCTTTACCCACTGTCAGCTCGATCCACAGCCTAGTAGAGGCAACTAGTAAGTGTAAGTATAAATAGCCCTCTCCACATATGGAGAGGGTTGGACCTTCTCACTCTCTCAATCTATTTTTTTCTTTTTGTTTTTCTCTCAATTCCCAACTTCTCTTCTACTTTCTCTCTCTAACTTCTCTCTAAATCTCTTCTAGTTTTTCTTGTATTCAATCCATAAACACAAGTTCTATACGTGTTATATGTTATTTAGTATCCTACAAACTTTAACTCACCCATTGACCAAATTGAACTAGGTAAGGTTATGATGAAAGGAGTACAACCCTCTGAGCATACAATTCATCCCCCACTCTTTCCTCAGGTGGCATATTTCCACCCTAAGGGTGTGTATCGCTACTTTCACCCGCACTTAATCCTAAGTGTAGGGAAAACCTCCCATATTTCCATTAAATAAGGGTAGAGTCAGGCTCGTGACTCGAAAAAAATAAGCACTTCTTGGGAGGCAACCCAAGCTTTATTTGCTTTATTTGTTTTGTGTGTTTGTTTATTTGAACTTATTTGTTTCCGTATGTATGTTATATTTTTATTTTTATTGATTCATGTTTCAAATTAAAATTGTGAAAATGCTTTATTTTGTTTTTAACTTCGTCTTAACAACATATAAAGGTATTTTGCAAAAGATAAGTGTAAGGGAAATCTAAATTTGTTTATAAGAACGAACGGAACATGAATTATAACGATATAAAATTAGCATACATATTAGTAATTATTTGAGTCAAATGCTTGTATCGAGTCATAATGATATTTTACAGGATTTCCAGGAATTAAGAATTGAGTTTTTCCAGAAATTTTCCGGAAATTTAAAATGAAAAATCTGTCAGATCACTTCTGACGGTGTCAGGCTCCAACCTGACGGCGTCAGGTGC
>LBNU01031668.1:42176-58460 GCA_014162995.1 Artemisia annua | reverse complement strand
CATACTCAGTGAATCGCTTGTTCTCATATGTTATCGGATGAAGAATCGAAAAGAATGACAATCGCACACAATACACTGATTGGTTATAACTTAACAATGCTTCAAAGGGGAATATTTGTTTAAGCTTATATAGGCAGAGCGCTTCTAGGCTTATTTGGTTTTCGGCTTATGTTTCATAAGCCCACTTTTTGTGGCTTATGTTTAAAACTTTTCAGCTTATAACTAAGCTTATCGATTGACATGTATAAGGGCTCATATAACCATAGGTGTCCAAAATAAGCCAAAAAAATTGGGTTTATAAAACATAGAGCAGGAACCAAATATAGCAATAAGCCCGCTATATTAGTAGCTTAAACAAACACCCCCCAAGAAGTAAAAAAAAAAAAAAAAAAAAAAAATACTACCTTGATTCCTCCCTCTCCCGCTCTCCCTCGTCCCTTTTTTTAATATAAGCCCACAAGTCTTAAAAATAAGCCGAAAAAAATTGGGTTTATAAAACATAAGCCGGAAACCCAAATAAGCGATAAGCCCGTTATATAAGGCTTATAACAAACACCGGCCCCAAGAGGTCAAAAAAAAAAAAAAAAAAAAAAAATACTACCTTTGATCCTCCTCGTCCTGTTGCCCTTCTTCTTCTCTTCTCCATCCGTTGTTTATTTTTAACTTTGATTTTCCATAACATTTGCTTCCTCTCCCTCTGTTGTAACTCCTTAACTCTGTCGTGGTTCTTAATAAGCTCATCAATGTCTTGATGTGGTTTGTTTTTTTTCCTTCATTGTTTCCAATGCTTCATCTAAACTTTCCTTCAAATCATCCGAATGCAAATCCTCCAGAGCCCAAAGCCTCTCCAGAACTTCCACTGTCAGCTTCTTTGAAAAATACTGTCCTTTCTTCTGCATTTCGTTCCAATGAGTTTCAAACCCTGAAATCACTTTTTTTTTGTTTATTCAACAACTTATTAAACGTCTCATTATCAAACATCATTTTTTTTTTATTCTTTTGTAATTGGTTTTTTGAAAAGTATCTGATTATATTAGGGTAATTGGGTTTGGGGGTTTTCAATTTTGGGGTAACTGGGTGTTCACTGTTCAGTTTTGGGTAATTTTTGGGTAATTGGGATATGGCGGTTTTTTCAAATAAAATAAAGTAAAGTGGGATCAATTTTACTTACATGCCACTTTGCTATCTCAGTGTCACATCACCAACTCACTCAACTAAANAATTAAGTGGTTATGGGTTTCACGTCTCTTGTAACCTCTTGTTGGGGAGGAGTTCATATTTTTTGTCTTGTGCATATAGAGGAACTAATAGAAATAAGTGGGTCCTACACCAAAAAGAAATACTATTAAATTTGTGTGTGGACCCGATTCCTTAACTAAGATAAAAAACAAACAGCCCCTAACTCACATATCAAAATAGTTAATGATTTGCACATTCTAATTTCTTAGTTGCACACTTATCAGTTACATTTAAGTGTGCAAATAACAAATAAAAGTGAGCCTATCAATTCTCTATCAAAATACCTTCTTCCATCCTAACATGCCAAAAGGGTCCACCCATCAATTTCCTTTTCCATTTCTTTTTCTTTTCCAACTTACAAGGCCTTTTTTTCCTTCCTTCACTCGCAGCACGCTAGTCAACTAGCAATCTTACTCACTCAACTCACCTCCGGTATGGTAGCACTTAACTGACGGCGCCAGTTTTGGTGACACATTGGACTGGCATGGGTTGGGTGCCACCATACACGATATTGATGTTTAAAAAAATGCTTTAAAAACTGAGTTAGTACTAAGCACAGTAAGCACGATATGATCATATACATAACTAAATACACGATATGGAATAGCACAGTATAACTAATATATATAACTAAATAATAACTAAATACACGATATGTTATGTCATAGAGAAAAGAGAAAATGATCATAAAGTGTACGGAGACAGATCATATCGTGTATATGGAGACAGATCATATCGTGTTGATCGTTAGTTCTCTATGATTAAGAGAAAAGAGAAGCACATAGCATACCAATTGAGGTAGATCAGGTGCACCTAGCATACCTAACAAGTTTAAATGCAATTAAGTTAAGTTTATGACAAAGAAAGTATTTAAGACTTATGAAATGATGGAAGGATTAGCTGTATTACGTGTAGCACAAACTGTTTGTGAGCATCTGCAAGCCATCAGCAGTGAACTTGTTTTCATCATAGAGAACATGGTAGTGAGTGGGGAAACTCGTCCCATGCAAAGAGACAACCAAATTAGATTAGCTACAAAATGAAGACTTATTTTACTTGATACTTCACATAAATTACTTTGCAAAAGAGAAAAATGAAAAACCTATACAATAAAAAGGGTTCACCTAAAATGCAAGCATGGCTGCAAAGATAGAAATCGAACCAAAAGGATGACAAATCTTAGTATCCACCACAATACCTGAAAATTTAATCCATTAGGAAAGATTTAAAAAATAAATTAAAAAAAACATTTATTAGTACATAAGCTAGCAAATCAAATTAGTAATAATTCTTTATGAGGGGTTAACTCTTTACCTGATCAAAGCTCCATGAATGACACCTCTCTTAGGATCAGTACGGGTTGTGTACAAGTCTTGAATGATTTCTTGCCTATGTGGTTGTGCAGATATGAGGGCCTTGTACTTTGTTACCTGAGGCCAGTCAAGCAACGACATGTACGATAATAAAGAATTCAAACTTTTAAGAACATCCTGAATACAAATAGGGGTCAAAATGGGTGGGTCATGTTACGCGTCAAAGTAGTCAGATAATAAATAATATATTTACTGGTCCATACAAGGCAATATCATTACGACTTCAAACAGGTCGAATTAGGCTAGCCCCAATAACATTTTGTCAGATTTTTTAACTTTCATAAAAATTATAAAACAATGTACTAATTCATATTATAAACACCATGTATTATTTAAACTTTTAAAGAAAGTTTGAGTGACTTTCAGCCTATTTGACCTAGTCAACGTTAAACTAAACCCATGCAATTTGGATGACACTTTTGACTCATTCAACATTAAACTAAACCCATATCAGTGCTATAAAATGGGTCAAAACTGCTACTTTTTAAATAATGCAATCAAGTAATAACAATAGGCAAATTGGTCAAAAATGCTACCTTCTACATAATGCAATAAAGTAATAACAATAGGCATAGCAACTTACAGCGGAAATCGAAGGGCTGGAATACTCTCTAGGCTGGGGATGAGTAACGTCCCCACCAAAGATTATGGTTGGTCGATCAGCGTTCCTCCCACCAACCTAATGTAGTTTAACATAATTAGTAAATGTGGCGCACAATAAAAACCATAAGAGTTGTTTTATATGGAAAAAAAACTTACTTTCACATTGATCTTCAGTGCAACATTCTCAAGATATTGGTTACTAATGTTCATAACATGTTGTGGCTTACAGCACTGAGACACAATTCCCAACCCATTACAGCAATGAGACCCAATTCCCAACCCAGTTTCACATACCCTTTTGATCCTTGCTGAAAAAAAAAGTTTCAAATGTCAGCCACAAATACATCTGTATCACACGCTTAGTTTGAGGTATCTAAAAAATGAACTTACAGTAGGTTCCTTTAGTTTCTTGGAGGATTACAAAAAGCAACTGCACCTAATGTCGATGGATGTAGTATTAGTAATGGTAATGGATGATTGAGTGCTTAGCAGCAACTCTTGGGGGTTCTTCGGAGGTGGTGGAGCTAAAAGAGAACACGTTGGTTGATATTGCTTTAACTATACGTTACTATAGTGTTTATCGTAAATTTTTTGTTTTCGATAATCTTTTTTCTATAATTAACCCCTCAAAAAATTTAAAAAAAAATAAGGACAGCCAAACAATTTTGGTGTGTTTAAGTTGACTTTTATTGTAAACCTATTTTATTTTTTGACAATATTTCTTCGGTGATTATACTTTCTCTTTTGAAAGAATTTGGTAAAAGAAGGCCTAAAGAAGTAAGTGATATTGAAAGAATTTGGTATTAATATTATTTCTATTGTAATTCTTGATTGCCTTAGGGTTCAAAGAAGGTCGTTATTATAATCTAAGGTTGTAGTTTACAAAATTCTAAAGACCTGTCCTGCACTCCTTACATTCAATTGAACTTTTGTTGTGTGCTTTTATTAGCTTTAATGGATAAAATAGATTCATTAATGAACCGAGTTCTTGTAAGCTGCATCTTGGCAAGGACGTTTGCTCAGGTTTACAAACAAAACTTCTTTCCAGATCTATTCTTGGTATATTAATAGAAAGGTACTTCATTTCTAATATAGTAAATTTTTTAGATTTTGCACAAATATTGTATTTTGACTGATCTTTTCAAATTATGTATTCTCATTCATAAAAGGGTCAAGAGTGACGGAAATTGTCAAATATGTTTTCAATTATGTGCTTATTTTGCATTATTCATTAAATTTAAACATGAGTATCTTTCACTTGCTAAAACACATTTTTCTACTTAATTTCTTTCAGTATAGGTCATTATCGAAAGTCATACACAGAACACAAAGCAAAACATGGAATTTAAATCAAGTATCATTGGGGAGGTAAAAAAACTCTTGCCACGTTTATTGTCCTTTTTGTAGGTTATACTTATTTAGTATGAAATGTTTAAAATATGGGTGTACTATAGATGAAAGGTAATCCGGAATTATACATTGCTTGTGGATTGACCATGGGCTTTCCAGGGATGCGCAACAAAATAAGATACGATGAATACGTGGACAAAATGTCAAATTAAGTTGAACTTGCTTTCATATATAATTATGATATATGTGAAAACGAGTTCAACTTACGTTGACATTTCGTCCACGTATTCATCGTATCTTATTCTCCTGCGCATCCACAGAAAGTCCATGGTCAATCCATAAGCGATGTATAATTCCGGATTACTTTTCATCTAGTACACCTATATTTTAAACATTGCCTACTAAATAAGTATATAACCTACAAAAGGGACAATAAACGTTGCAAGTGGCAAGATTTTCTTTTACCTCCCTAATGATACTTGATTTAACTTCCCTATATTTGCTTTGTGTTATGTGTGAATTCCAAAATATTAAGTAGAAAAATGTGATTTAGCAAGTGAAAGATACTTATCGTGTTTAGATTTAATGAATAATGCAAAATAAGCACATAATCGAAAACATACTTGACAATTTCTATCACCCTTGACCTTCTTATGGATGTGTATACAAAATTTGATAAAATCAGTCAAAATACACAATTTGTGCAAAATCTCAATAACTTAGTGTATTAGAAATCTAGTACCTTTCTAATAATATACCAAGAATGGATCTGGGAAGAAGTTTTGTTTGTAAACCTGAGCAAACGTCCTTGACAAGCTGCAACTTATAAGAACTTGGTTCATTAATGAATCTATTTTATCCATTTAAACTACTAAGAGCACACAACAAACTTCAATTGAATCTAATCTAAGGAGTGCAGGATAGATGTTTAGAATTTTATTAACTACAACCTTAGATTTAATAACATCCTTCTTTGAACCCTAAGGCAATCAAGAATCACAACATAAATAATATTAATACCAAATTCTTTCAATATCACTTACTTCTTCACGCCTTCTTTTGCTAGTCAATGGCTCATCTTGTTGGTAAGCATGTTCAAATGTCATGTAATTATAGAGAAAAACAAAAATTAACATTCGAAATGNCATTAAAGAAATATTGTCAAAAGCATAAAATAGGATTTACAATAAACAATTAAAGTCAACTTAAACAAACTAAAATTGTTTAGTTGTCCTTATTTTATTATTATTATTATTATTATTATTTAGGAAGGGGGTGGGGTGGTTGATTATAAAAAAAAAGATTCAAAAAGACAAAAAAATTACGATAAACAATAGAGTAATGTATAGTTAAAGCAATATCAACCAACCTTTTCCCTTTTAGCTCCACCACCTCCAAAGAACCCCCAAGAGTTGCTGCTAAGCACTCGATCATCCATTAACAATACTAATACTGCATCCATCTTCTCCTTCCAACTACAATGAGCAAGCCAAGAAAAACAAATTCATGGAGCGTACTAAGAGTATGTTGACGGGAAAATGGACTCCGTTGAACCGAGAAGTCAGAAAGTTTAATTCGCTTGTCAACGAAACCAAGGCTCTTAGTGGGGAGAATGATGAAGATTTGATGACACAGGTCCACATAATTTATAACCGCGTCACGGGTTCGCATTTTAAGCACAAAAGTGCTTGGTTATTATTATTTTTTTTTTGATAAACAAACACAAATGAAAAAAATCCCGATTCAACCCAAGCAAGGCGATTCCGAGGACGGGTACTGAATTTGAACCCGAACACTTTGGAGATGATGAGTTGCCGCGTCCACCAGGCAAAGAAAGAATTTCTAAAAGTCAACGATCTTCAAACTCATCCGCCAATTCCGGTTCAATCCCGACAATATTTCAAGAAATGATGCAACAACAATACACTTTAGATCGTGAGGTGAAGTTGAAACGTTTGGACCGCGAGACTGCTGCGAGAGTTGAATTAGTCAAAGCTCAAAAAAGAACGGGGACTTGAAGGCCGAAGCACTCAACGCCTAAAAAAAGACCGAGGCTGGTTGATGCGGCTATTATCGAGGCGAAAAAAAACCGAATTCGGGCCTTATATTATCCCCAAAACTAGTTTACTTTTATTTTTAGGTTTAACTTTTATTTTACATACTTTTTAAATTTAATGTACTTTTTTCTATTTCATGTAATGTGCTTTTTATTAATGAAATTCAATTTTTGTTAAATATATTATTTTATTTAAATAAGTGAATAAAAATAGGCACCTTGTCACCAAAAAACTGTTGTTATGCAAGGGAGAGGCGTTTTGGTGTCATAGGCAAAACTCGTGCAATGGGCAAAAAATGCTGAGATGGCACCACTTTGCCTATGACACCACCCCATGACACCACACTTTACCTAAGCTCTTAAAAACAAAGTATGAAGAAAACTTGAAATCCCTTTTGAAAATTTTTGAACACATGATACACAATATAAACCTCCAATTGTGTACTACTATCACGACAAGAAGAGTATAACAGACATTATAAAACACATAGTAAAATCATAGCAAATTTCATAAAAGTTATTGTAGAACCCTCACAATAAAACAGATTCTACAAATACACACATTTAAACAAACATTAAAAAAGTACACACATTAAAGTTTCAGAATACAGAGTAAATTTTACAAAAGTAGACAATAAACAATAATACAGAAATTTTTTTACAAAAAAGTTATTTTAAAAACCTTCACAATAAAACAGGGTTTTAAAACTTTATAAAAAAAAAAAAAAAAAAGAAAAAAAAAAAGAGAGAAAGTTAAAAAAAACATATATAGTTAAACATAAACTAAAAAATTACATACAGAAAAGGTGACAAAGCATACAATAAAAACAAAGTAAATTTTATTAAGAGTAATTTAAAATCCAAAATTTAAAAACGGAGATATAAACCTTCAACAAAACACACAACACACAGTATAAGGTGAAAAACATAAAGTAATATATTTTACAAAACTTAAACCCTCACAATAAAATAGAGTATATAAACACATACTAAACAACACGCAGTATGTAACACAAACACATAGTAGAATAAACACACAGTTAAAGAAACACTAAAAAGGTACACACAATAAAAGGTGTAAAAACACACAATAGAATAAAACTATAAACATCATACTCGTGAGGATCTTTGTTACAAATACCAATCAAGAACTGGTTAGCTTTTATACAATCTTTCTCCCAACTGTCCCATACCCACTCCTCATCGAAGTCCGAAGCTTCTTCGCCACCGACGACACCATAGACATTTTATGAAACTCTTTCACCGGAGCGTTGACCGGTGGAGGTTCGACAGTTTGATCACCGTGACAAGACATTGATGTTGTATGTTTGTTTGTTGGTTTTTTTAGGGAAATAGAGAAAGAGTTTACGTGTGTGTTTTTGGAAGTGTGAATATGTGAAATTGGTCAGAATGGTGAGTGAGTTTATATAGGGAGGAGGAAGGTGAAGGGTAGAAATAAAAATGAATGGTGAATTTATGTCCTCGTTGGGGGAATTGAGGTGAGGAGGACATGCTTTAGAATTTTTCCTTTTTACCTTTTTTTTGTCTATATATATGGTACAAAGATATTTGATTTTTTTTTTAAATGAACCTATATGCTACTCGGAGTATTACATTACCAAAATGAACCGCGCGTATATATTTTACGAAAATGGACTTTTGACCGATGATTTGTTTAATATACTACACATGGCTCATCTAACCGTTTAGAAAGTAGCCGCACATATTTTACGAAAATGGACTTTTGACCGATGATTTGTTCGATAACGGCTTATTCGAAGCGCATCAAATCTACCAGTGCATATCTAACGTAGGCGCGCTTCAAATAAGCCAAAACTCATGCGCACGCTAAACTTCAAGCACATTTGTGCCTAGGCGCCCCCCTAATAAGAAAATTAGACACAACTTCATAAAAAGACAATATTACAATCCTAGGCGCACCTAGGCACATATTGATTCATGTGCACTTGTTTTTTTGTTGGGTTTTGTTATCATCAACCCCGTAAAATGATAGGAATACCTTCCCTAATATTTTTTTATAATTTTATTTTTGTTATAAAAGTGTTAAATAAAAGAACGAAATAGATTATATAAAGTTTACAAGTCAAAAGTAGGAAAACCACAAAAATACGGAACATAAAAAACTGTGTTGCCATGTTAATAAAGTGGGTAAAACTGTTGAAAAAAGTGCATAACATAAAATATAAAGTTTAACAAGTCGGAAAAAAAAAGTATTAAAAACTCTTATTTAATAAAGGCCTGCGAAAGCTTCTAAAGTGCATTAATTGAAGTCTGCAAAAAGTTCATAAAATATTAAACTTAATGCCTGCAAAAGCTTTTAAAAATTCGTAACTACCAAAAGTTATTACTCTTATCGAAAGTTATTACTCCCACCTACTATGCAAAAAAGTTAATACTCTTTATATAAAAGTGAATACAAAAAAGTTAATGCCTTTGTGCATGAATTGAAGTCTGCACAAAAGTGAATCAAAAGAGGTTGTGGATTCACACACCTCCTAATCTTTTTTTCTTTATTACTCCTTCAGTCCCAAAATAAGTGTCCAGTTTGACTTTTCAGAGTCAAACTGGTTCAACTTTGACCTTAAATATTTTTTATGTGGTATAGAATACTTGACAAAAAATTATACCATTGAAAAGTACACTTAAAACACAATCCATTTATATATTTTTCATCAACTATTATATAACACCCACAAAAATAGTTAAGGTCAAAGTTGAACCAGTTTGACTCTGAAAAGTCAAACCAGACACTTATTTTGAGACGGAAAGAGTATTTATTATTTTTATAATTTTATTTTTATTATAAAACTGCAAAATAAAAGAAAAGAACATAAATTAGGGCTTTCACATTATAGCTCATCGTTGAATGTGATGTGTCTGTGTGTATGTGTTGTGGTGCATTTTTCAATGTTAGGATTACGAGTAAAATATCACGACATTGATGTCTAAAGTCTTATAACAATACATGAGAGTGTAAGATGTCATACGTTGATGCCTAAGTGTTATAACAACGTGCCATTGTTACCATTGTAATCAAGCTATGTGTTTATATGTGTTTTAGTGGATCCAATTTTCAATGTTATTTTTGTTTTTGCTTTTTTGGAACATGAAAAAGGCCGAAGCCTGAATGTTATATATTGATAATCCACCTACTTTTAATAACACTAATAGTACCACACTCAATCCTCTAACTAGTAATGCCAATTTATATGCCTTGGTATGTTTGGTAAAACTAATAGTAGTAGTTGTGACGCCTTAAACTTTTTAGAATTCCTCTTATACGCCGTATAGGCTCACAGTCTTTACGCCGTATAGACCTCCTGTTAACGTTGGACTACATTTTTCGGAAAACATACCTACAAGACTCGATAATTTTCATATGATCAATCACAATACATACAATAACTTTTCATATTTTGCTCTTTTTCTGTGTTTATAATTTCAGTATGCTCTTGTCTTATCTTAATACAAATTTCGTATAATCCAAAGCATCAAATAGGGTCGCAATATTGTTTTCAAAAAATAAACTATACACGATTTAAAAATTATTCAAGCAAACTTTGATAATCAAAACTCTAATGTCTAACAATTTAAAATTTTTTAAAAACGTAAAACACAAAAACAAAAGATGATATCCATGCTGAGTAACACCTCAAATAATGTTCAAACGTACTTTTGTTTAAAATTGGAAACTTTTGTTTACTACTATAAACTTTCTGCTCGTAACCCGCATGTGTATTTTGAAAGCGCACAAACTTTATGAATTATATATGATTATCTAAAATGGACAAATGGTCACACTACATTCATCATCTACAAATCACATTTTCCTTTGATTGTCTTATACATCGTTTATAAAAGTCAATTTTTATCATGAACACATAAAATTATCAATTAACTAAATGTTCACTTCATCAGTACCGCTTATCCATTTTCCAATATCTTTACGAGAGACAAGGTGTTCGATCGAGCTCTATGTTTAATATCATTCGATCTTTGGTGTTCAAAGGTTTTAATACAGTGGGTAATGGATGGCGATCTCGCCCAAAGCCGGCTAGATCAACAGGTGCACTTGGTGCAGTCGCCTAGAGTCACCGTTTCATTAGGGCCACAAAATTTCATCCATGTCCACTGTACAGATATAATATTTGAGGCTCATATTTGATCGTATTTCATATTTGTGAAACATAATTTTTGCATGAAGAGACCATATTTCAACAAATAATCAGATATATAAAAACAACTCAACGTGCCTAGCTAAGTGACAAAGGCTCGAGTGACTGAAAGAAAATACTAAGATAGACCCTATATAGTTTCTTTTTGTTTAAAACGATGTTGGCTGCCCNAATAGTAATGATTCATTGTGGGTGTATTTACTAGAATTTTTCTTAAAAGACAGTTAGTTAAAAGTAGTAAAATTTATTTTTGAGAAACAAGCAATCCCTGTATTAACCAAAACACCACGGTAGACCTGTGCAAGGGGTGAAAATGTAGAACAAAATATCTAGAAGACCAATAGATTCTCACAGACCAAAACACAACCACAAAAATAGATACAAGTCATACAACTACAATAATTGTACTAGAACGAGGTTGGCTGCCCGCGCGTTGCTGCGGGGGGCTTTCCAAATGTGCATGCATAAAAGGTTTTGCTCATGAATATATAGATAGAAACAGTTTATAGATCGGCAGGTCAAATACTTTACAAAAGAAGAGTTGCACAGCCAAATGTTATCTGCTATGAAAAGCAGTGTTGTGGAGCTTGTACAAAAGCATTGATTGTTACACAAAAGGATGCATAGGTGTTTTGAAACATATTTGTGCAGATGAATGTTTTTTTACTAACGGCAGTAAACCGTTTAAATATTTACATTATGAAGGTGAATTTCAGGTTGTTTTGTTCTTCTCAGTTGATCTTGTTCTTGGCTTTCTGTTGCTGAAGCTTCAGGTGTGACGGCAGAGTGAAACAGAAAGAAAAAATAGGTTAGTATTGAAAATAAATTATAAAACAAATTTAGAAAAGTCACATAGCATTGTAAACAGATAAGATCATGTATTATGGCAATGGTGCATGCAGATAAATGGTATCTAGTGGCTTGGCCTGTCTGTGGTGGAGATTTAAAGAGGTATTATATGGTGGAAATCAAAAATTTAACACTGTTATCAATAAAAAGGTCTCAAACAAACAAACTCAAATCATAAAAACACTACTAAAAAACAAAATCTAAAGAAGATACTTTTCCTCGAAGTCTTTTTGCCCTTTCAGCCAAGTAATCCAATCTTTCTAACAAACTTATGTCAAAATTCACCATAGAACAAAAATATAAAGATAACTAACTATGCCATTGAGTAAAAGAACCATATCAATAAGCAGAGCCGTACGCGTACCAAGTAAAAAAAAACCAACTTATACATCGTTAATTTGGAAAACTAATGTAAATAGTCACATACCCAGACTTCTGTATCATGAGCTGTTTGGACACCCAAGCCGGCATGTGTATTCACGTTATTGGAACGGATATGAGGTACATTGACTTCAGCTGTAACAATGACAGCTAACGATAAGTTAATATGTGTTTGAAAGATACAACCTATAAAGGAATAATAACACATCCCACACTAATATTGATTGAGAAATAAACGTGTACAACAACTGACCTCTAGTAAACGGTTGTTTCTGAGGTGCAAGAGCAAAAGACCACCCATCTGAGTATCCAAACGCCACCATCTGAGGTGCAAGAGTAAACGACCACCCATATGAGTATCCAAACGCCACCATCTCAGCTCCTAAATCCACCCTTTTAAGACCCGTACTCCAGTCCCCAAAAATTAACCTGTAACGAAACATTCAAATTTAAGAAAGTAGAAAAAAAGTATTTAGGTAACATAAGTTTATTGTAGAAACTGACCCATTACATGTTATGAATATTATTATTATTTTTGGATCATACATGTAAATGTATACAGTTATGTAAGTTATGCAACATACCTGAATGGTTTTTTCTCCAAATCAAACTACTGCTTTTCAAAAGCAAGTGTTATCCAGCATACCTGGTTTGTTACCCTGCAACAAAATAAATTCCGGTTAAATACTAACATAGAACTGGGATACATGTTTCATTAATTTTGCCTAATATGTTGTTGGAGTTGTATACGTCCAGTTTGTTCCACACCGTATCATATTTGTATTTAGTTTTAGATAATCAAAACGCTAATAATTTCCGAGCCCATCTTATCCGCTGTATTGTTTATACTTAACTTTATTCCAAAGCCAAATAAGTGTAGATGTATCCAAGATACTCAAAAGTTGGTCTGACCTTCCGTAAAAGCAGTAAACATATTAACTCGATTCTAGTACAAATTCAGCAAAAAACATTTTCCCGAACTAACTAACATGAACAGAACAAAAAGCAAAACAATAGGGATCTAAATACTAATTTCCACGGACGCCAAGGGGCTGCTAGAATAGCTTATTTGTTCGCTTATCGGTGTGTTGACATTTTTTAAAGTCACTTCAATTAGCTTATAAGCTTGTGAACCTTAGTCTATGGCGTAACAAAATATATAGCTTATACGTTTGTTAAATCTTAAAATAAGCCGGAAACTCCATAAATGGCTTATATACTTTTCTGCATAAATTGTAGTAAAAACCACATTAAATTAATTTATAGTGTTTCCGGCTTATTTTAAGATTTAACAGTTGAAATCCTGGGAATCAAATTGTAGTAAAAATCACATTAAGGCAGCCCATTTTTTTAAGAAAAAATCTAACGAAGCTTTCGATAAGCAGTAACTACCATAAGCACATCAAACTCGGTTGTTTCTCAGAATGGCGCTTCTGCACATGAAACATAATGCTTACCTACAATCGCACCGAAGTGCATATTTGCATAAGACTCTTCGCGAGTAAGAATCTCCCTTAACACAATCCCAAAGGAGAAAACATCAACCTGTAACATCCCAATAGATAAAAAGTAATATTAAAGCCGAAAATAAGAATCATAAAACGCAAAAAACAAAGCTTTAGAGGGACATATTTACCTTCTCAAAAACTTTATTACTGCTACCGTTGAGCAGCCCCAGAGCCATCCACGGTAAGGTTCGTAGACTTGCTCTTTGTATTTTTTTTACCTGCATATATTGAACGTGGCATAATGAATTGCATTTCATAAAATCGAAATGTATATGTCAACATAAAATAATATGGTCTTTATCCATTGTGCAACCTCTATTTTATCCTGTTCAAGTATAATTACTCTTAGGCAGCTTATAAGTGTCAAAATAATAGAGTAATTAAGTATGTGTTGTTATTCACTAAAGTTAAAGATAAAGAAGAGAGGAGCTTTTGTATGTTGTTGTGCCAGCTTTCAAAGACCAGTTGGTGCATTTCTTTGTGGTTACTTTACCAACTAATTCTTATAAGAAATAGAATATTTTCTAAATGATTTCTGTTTGGTTATCAGAAACAGAAAGCAGTATGCTAACACTGGTGCGTGTTGTAATCTAACAGTTGATTATCATAGTTGGTACATATATACCTACTGAAAGATATTTATTATATATATTAAAAAAAGTCGGAAGAGCTAGTATTTGATTTGTAATTGTCACATGATCAACATTAGCCTCACCAAAGCCATTCTAAACTGACTTTATAACCAATCACATTTAGTCTACCCAAATACTAATAATCATTATTCGCAATTTAGAAGCAGAACACCCACATAAGTACTTTATAATCAGAATGCCAAACACTCTAAACTAAAGTTTGCAGATAAAACACAGTTGTTAAAAGCATGTTGCCTTGTATATAAAAAGAGGTGAATACCTGTAAACATAAAATGTAGAATCTCCACATCCTAAAAAACTCTTAAAAATATGCGAGTATGCGTCTATCTCCACCAAATGAATCTTTTGTATCCAACAACACCTGTTACCCGGTTTTTCCACCTGAAATTAAAAGAACATTATAATATACGGTTTAGAGGAGATGGGCACCAAAAATGAACATTAATGTTAAATCTTAATCCCATAGTATAAAAATCCCCAATTTAGTGTATGAACCCTAAAAACAAATCCTAACAATTGATGTTCCAGATTAAGATTAAGAGTTAAAAAACATGTTTAGGATAACCAAATACCTAAAGCCCACTACACTAATTAACCTCTAACACAAAAAATCACAAACCCCCAATTATGCATAAACCCTAATCCTATTAACTGATTGAAGATATGAAGAAAAGGTGAAAAAACGAAATTAAACAAAACCGTGATTAATGTTGCTTGCTGATTACCTTTGTTTGTTTGTTGGATCGATATATATATATATATATTTTTTTTGTCTGTGCATCTGTGGTATGTGGTTTGTGAGTTGTGAGGGAGAAATGGAGAAGAATCGAGATACCCGTTTATATAAGACAGAATAAAATAATATAAAAACACTGTAGTTGTGCAAACACTGTAGGCTAGAAAGCCCACTCGATGTAAAGGTTTATAATTATAATTAAAGCCAATCATAACATTAGTCGTACAATTATAATTTGGTAATCAAATAAACACGATACTAGTTATAATACCTGTGCACGCACGAGGTTTTTCCAAAAAAGTTTAATTATATACTATTATCGTTTAAAAACAGAAAATCTTATGTATATTTTAAAAAGTTAGAGCATCAACATGTGCGAAAGTAAGAAAAATAGTTAGCATAAATTGTAAATATAACCGTGGCATCGACCTCGTATTGGATTCTTGAACGTGTCTCCTTATAATGTTATTGGGTCAAAGGTTCTTTGATCAAATGGGTTTACACATAAATCAAATTTATTTTAAAATTTTTGCTTACAAAACATATAAGAATATAACCGTGAAAATTGTGATATAAGTACAATTGATAAGTATGCATGAGTTTTTCAATATGTATTAATATCAATTAACATTTTGTAAAACTTTTATTAGATGAAAGATTTAACTTTATTTAGCTGTCAAGGTTGTAAAAATCGCTAGGCGCTAGTGAGG
This sequence comes from Artemisia annua, assembly GCA_014162995.1. Classification (NCBI taxonomy): domain Eukaryota; kingdom Viridiplantae; phylum Streptophyta; class Magnoliopsida; order Asterales; family Asteraceae; genus Artemisia; species Artemisia annua. The sequence goes on along the minus strand of LBNU01031668.1, from coordinate 42,806 downwards.
CGGTCGGGTAGGGCCTACAATTAATCGGTTAGGCGGGGATTAATCGAGGATTAATCGGATTGGAATTTTTTTGCACAAAATTGTAACTTTAGATATTATATTATATTATATGCATGAGATAAGTATAATGCATAAAAATTCAAATACTTCAAGTGTTCAAATATAAACATAATACATAATTCTTCAAAGTTTAAAGTCAAACATACATATTACTCGGTTTGTTTATTATTTTTAAGCGATCTTTGACTAATTTTGTCCGATTAATCGGTTTGTTGACCAATTTTTAAGCGATTTTGACTGATTTTTAAGCGATTTTTATTGACCGATTTTTAACCAATTTTGTCCGATTAATCTGATTATACCGATTTTGTCTGATTAATCCGTTTGTTGACCGATTTTTAAGCGATCTTTGACCAAAGCGATTAAATAGGCCGATTATGATAAATCAAGGCGCTTAGTGAGCAATCAGCGATTATGCGGGGATTAATCGGCCGCCTGGACCGATTTTTACAACAGAGGCTGTCATAGATGTTAATGTTGAGGTTGATGTTATTGTTTAACTTTAACTATTGATATCATGTTGTACAAAATGTGCGAGTTTAGTAGCACATAATAAGCGTTGATGAAGTT
>LBNU01031668.1:20401-41819 GCA_014162995.1 Artemisia annua | reverse complement strand
TTGTAATCGGCGATTACAAGGTAATCGGCCTTGTAATCAGTTATTAATCGCTACAAGGCCTTCAACCGTCTCACTACCGACTCACGATTTTTGCAACATTTATTCTAGTATATGTGCCCAAATGTCAGTACTATTTTTATCACACCAACAATACTTGTTTATTATTGTTGTCACACATTATCATTGAAATTAGTTTATAAATATGAAAATTGTAAACTGTCAGTTATAAACAGTTAACTATAAGTTGTTATCTCGTACTTGTAGTTGCAAACAATAACTTTATTATTGTATAAAAGTGTTTGATAACTAAGCTGTAATAATAAAATATATAATAACATAAAAACATATATGGCGTATGTACACATCGGATAAAGATCAAATAAGAAAACAAATATCCGTACATTAGGTATAAATATTTTATTTTCCTAAAATTTTCTCGAAAAATTCTAAAAAAAATTCCACAAGATCCGGTATGTTGGTGCATAAAAAACTTGTGAAGGAAGTGTTTCTAAAAGTGCATACTTATTCCGGAAAAAAATTATGAAAAAATATGTTTATGCACTAAATCGTTTTTTTGTCCATCAAAAATTCGCTTTTGTACCCAACTTCTTTTGACTTTTTGCATCAAAATAACATTGTTTATCAAACTAAAACAAGTTAAAAATTTTGTGCATTAAAAAACGTATAAAACTCAAAATTAGAAAAACTTATTCCACAAAATTTTTATGCACCAACATACCCGATCTTGTGGATTTTTTTTTTTTTTTTTTTTTTTTTTTTTTTTTTTTATTAATACTTAAAGGAAAAATAAATAAATAAAACTTTTTACCAAATGCACGGATATTTATCTTTTTATTTTAACTTTACCAGACACATCAGCCTAAACGTAAGGATATACGCATGATAACATGCTTATAAGTTATAGCACCTGTGTTGCTACTTCATTAAATGTACGTTTTAAAAGCAAAATAGCAAATCTAATTACAACGAGACGTTTTATCCCTAGTATCAACAAATACATAAATCTTTTATATAATAAAAGAATTACATAATTTCAGAGTTTTTTTTGACAGAACAATCTTAGTGGAAAAAAAAATTGGACCAATAGGAATCCTCGATTTTGACACATAGGCGAAATCGAGCAATATAATTGGCCAATAAAAAGTCAAAATTGAATTGATTTGGTCAAACTTTAATAAATTTGGTGGAGAATTTGATTAAAAAAAACACATAAAAATATATGTGTCAAATTTATGAAAATAAAAACTTAAAAAAAGAGGAGTTAATTAATAAAACATTAGTGGTTGATTTTTAATTTTAAATATATTATATGGAGTTAAGTGTAAAATTATAAATCTTCATGTTTTTTGATAACTTTAGTTAATAAACAAATAACCCCTTACACTTTATACCCCCTACACTTTATAATATAAACTTTGTTTACAATTACATGAGTATTAGTATTGGTTTGAGACTTCCATCCATTATACTTACAAAATTTTATAAATGTACGAATTACTTTTAATATACGTTAAATACTTTTAAAATAAATATTAGTTTAAACTTTCATCTATTAAAATATCTTTTTACTATTTACGTTAAATACAAATAAGAACTCATGTCATCCTATTTAAAAGTTTAATATATACGTACACGGGTTTGAATATTAAATACAGTTAAATTATTATTAACGGTAATATAAATATCAAATTGTAAGTACGAGTATATGAAAATAAATATACGCGATTGTACTTATAACGACTCATGTAATTATTATTTATTATTTAACGTTTATATACGTATTTTTAAAAAACTTAATCAACGCTCATTATGTATTACTAAACTCGCACATTTTGTACAACATGATATTAATAGTTAAAGTTAAACAACAATATCAATCTCAACATTATCATCTATGTCAGCTAAACAAAGTTAAATCTTTTATCTAATAAAATTTTTACAAAATATTAATTGATATTAATATATAATGAAAAACTCATGCATACTTATTAATTGTACTTATATCATAATTTTCACTGGTAAATTCTTATATATCCATATATGAAACAAAAATTTCAAAATAAATTTGATTTATATGTAATCTCATGTGATCAAAGAACCTTTTGCCTAATAACATTATAAGAAGACACGCTCAAAAATCCAATACAAGGTCGATGCCACGGTTATATTTACAAATTCTACTAACTATTTTTCTTACTTTCGCACATGTTGATGCTCTAACTTTTTAAAATATACATGATTTTCTGTTTTTAAACGATAATACTATATAATAAATTTTTCTGGAAAACCCCGTGCGTGCACGGGTATTATAACTAGTTATATATTTGTAAGATTTAAAATTTATATTTATATGATCGTAAGATCATAAATGGGTACATAAAAAGAGAGCGCAATGCATGATGGTAAAAATACGTCCTTTACTAGTGGACTCAATTTGGGCCATCTTAGTAATAAAAGATGCAAACACACACTGTCATTACTACAAACAATTTGGGCCATACACTGTCATTACTACAAATGCAGTTGACCAAAGCAAATGCGGCGATAATTATATGACGTTGAGTTTTCACACTGCATTTTACCGAGTATTTTCCATCGTATCTTCAAAATTCCAACTGATCTCTCCGTAGAAGTTCGTAGAGATGAATGAGATAGGGTTGAGCATCAAAGGTCCAAAACCAAACCGGACCGACAAAACCGACCAAACTGACAAAAACCGAGCCGACCCGACAGCCCGTCGGTTCGATTTCGGTTTCATGTTTTACATGTTTTCAGTTTTGGGTCGTTTCGGTTCGGTTCGGTTCGACCCAAAACCGACAAAAACCGAACCTAAATACACCTAAACCGAACCGAACCGACGACCCGACACAAAACCGAACCAACCCGACGGCCCGTCGGTTCAGTTTCGGTTTAGGTTTTTCATGAATTTCGGTTTTCGGTTTTGTCGGTTACGGTCGGGTCAGTTTTAGACCACTGCTCAGCCCTAGAATGAGAACGGTTGAAAGGCTTTTGCATGTTCTTAGGCGACTCATTTTTAAATTGTGATTTATGATATCTTGTTTTTGGATATGAAACCAACTATCCTTTTATATCCGAATATCCTTTATCAACTAAATAATATTTACCTGGTAAAACTTTAAAATAAGTCGTTTGTAATTTATCATGAATTTATGGTATAATAACACCGGCATATAAAATTACCTTCCGGTGGTTTTGAAAAGTTTATAGATGGATTCTTAATGGCATTGAGGAAAACGCGTGTGTCATGTGTTGAACCCTCCCATGCGATCAATATAAAGGTAAAGCATAAATTAAAGTTACATACTACCATCATATTAAAAGTAGGTATCCCTTTTCTACCAATGTAAGTCACTTGTTCGATTTGTGAGATGCATGCCCTAATATGCGTACCATCAATACAATCAATGCAATCCTAAATTATTGTTTTTTTTAAAGAAAATATCATGATATAGTATCCGTAATCTAAATTCAAATAACCAAAAACTAATTGAATACGTTGAAATACGGCATATATTTTTTATCATTCATGATTTGATGTCGTGTTAATTGAAAGGTTGGATCCTTCGGATTTATCATCTCACGGGCTAGACCATGAAAGCCTCTAGATCTAGCAGTTATTGCATCTAGAACTTCATGAAATGCTCCAGCAAACATATATGGGTATGTTTGGCGAAAATAGATGTTGCTGGTGCTGATGCTGGTGCTGTTGCTGGTACTGATGCTGGTGCTGATGCTGAAAAAGATTAAAACTGTAGCTATTTTTTTTGCAGTAGTGCTGGTACTGTTGCTGAAAAAGATTAAAATCAGTTAATTTATGAAAATAATCTCCATAATCTTTTAAAAGCTGGTTCTGATAACTTATTTTTTGGGAACTTATTTTTCTAAAATAATTCACAATCTTAGTTTGCCAAACAAAGATTATTTTTTGATCAAAGCTTATTTTTCAAAAAAATAATCTTAAGCCTCCATAATCTTCCATAATCTCTCGCGCCAAACATAGCCTATGTATTGTTGGCACTTTTAATTGTTTATGACAACACCCTTAGCACACATACCATGGAGGCACATATTTTTGAGGAAAATGTGAAATATTTCATAGTTTGTTCAATTTTTTTTTTTAATTTTTATTTATTTATTATTTTATTATTATTATTATTATTATTATTATTATTTTCAAATAAGTCCATAGACAAACATAAAAAAATTATCATATATACAAAGATCTTCGATAACATCCGAATTCCAAGTATAACACGAACTCATAATATAATAGCATTGACCATGCACAAACAACATAAACTATAATGAAAATAAACGATCAAAAAAAGAAAAAAGAGTGTTTGTAAACAAATTTGACACAACCTGTGCCAACAAACATATAACTTATGTGTACAAAAGGCATCATCGATGTGTCTACATTTTCTATTATACGATCTAATGAGGTACACCATGCTCGAACAATTTTTTTAGTCTGGCCTACAAGCCATTATTCTGTACAAATTGTCTTGTAATTTTGAGTACAAGAGAGAAAATATAGTGCGAGTATTTACTACAGTCCATCCCTTGCGAATATGCAATACCCTTGCGAATATGCATATATGAATGATAAAGGTATTTAATTGGTGTAAAATAAACATTTTAAAACAAATTTTGTTAATACAAGGGATTCTTTTGTATGTTGGATTATTGAATAAGGGACGACTGATTTATTATTCTTTTGGTATGCATATGATTTATTCTTTTGGCGCATATATGGCTATGCTATTGGGTGTCACAAATACAAATTCTTTGTGATGTAGGGTTTTAATCATCGTATTTTGGATGCCATACGCAGGTGGTAACAGATCAACAATACTCACTTCTTATACTCAACATGCTATTAGTGACAGGAGGTACAAGGTTTTTGCTATGGCATTTCTATGACCCATCAACAAGATACCGAACTTACAAACGAAACAGCATTTTAGAATGTGAACCAGGCGATTTCCTTAGAATGGTGGTTTGTATTCACAATGAAGACAATGTTCCATCAATGATAAACCTCTTAGAAGCATCAAATCCCTCTGGAAAACAACGTATAGAGGTTATCACGATGAACCTGCACCAGCTCGAAGGTCGAGCATCTGCCATCTTAATACCAAGCACAGAGATCGAAAAGATCCCATCAGCCCAGTCTCGAGTGTTACAGATTTGTAAAGCATTTAAGTACTTCATGGAACGTTACAACAACTCTGTTATGGTTGAACACTTTGTTGCAATGGCACCATACCGTAGCATGCATGAAGATATTTTCACAATCGCTATTAACAAATGTGCTAACATTGTCATCATCCCATTTCACAAACGTTGGGCTATTGATGGAAGTATTGACGCAACATTTCCTGGAATCAGATCAGTAAACCAAAACATTATGGAAAAAACCCCTTGTTCAATTGGTATACTCGTGGACCGCGGCCAAATTGGTGGACCAAAATCAGTGTTAACAAGACGAACCGAAGTGTTCCATATAACCCAACTATTTCTTGGTGGTGCAGATGATAGGGAAGCATTAGCATACAGTTGTCGTATGGCACAACACCATCATATTAGTTTGTTACTGATTTTACTTAGACCAAATCATACAGACGTGGAGCTGACAACCGAAGTGCACGAAAAGAGATTAGATACTGAAATGGTTGATAGATTTCGGATGGAATGTAAGGGACGCGATATCTTTATTCAAGAAGAGGTGGCAAAAGATTCAGTAGAAACAGTACACTTATTGAGAGCAATAGAAAAAGGTTGTAATTTGTTTATAGTTGGTCGAGAACATGGTTATTCATATTCTCAATTAACGTATGGGTTATCGGAGTGGTCTCAATGTCCTGAGTTGGGGGGAATTGGAGACTTGTTAGCTACAGCAGAGTTTACATTTTCAGTTTTAGTGGTACAGCAGCAGCCAGTAAAAACAGTCAATTTCGCGGGAGAGCAATATACATTTGCTAAATGATATTATGTAGCATTTAAGGAGACTAGGTATAAGCATGTATCCAGCATATGAGTTACCCATTAGATATTTCAGAATCAAGGATGGTTCATATGAGTGATCCATTTGGTATTTCAATTCATAATGTTGTCATCATAATTCAAACAAACACTATAAAAAGATCACTTCTTAAAAAAACACATGACAAGAAACATGGAATCAACATAAGAAAATACTTCAAACATGATTAAATTAAAAACTAAATGAATTAGGACTTCTATAACAACCCAAACCTTGAGGAAATAAAACCTCTGGTAACAAAGTACACGAAATTACGAGTGTTTGGTAACAGGATTTGTGATTAGTGAAGTGATGGTTTTTGGTGGTTCTTGATTGTTATTCTTTAACTGGTGCTTTTAGGTTCTAGAAAAGTGGAGATAAATTGACTAAATATGGTGCTGGGTTGATGGTAAAAACGTAGTTAGGAGTGGTGGTGCTTGGATCCTTTCCTCACCAAGTGTGTTGTGTCTTGTTCTTGATCAAGTGGTGGGTATTTATTGTTGAAATAAAGAGAATCCTGAGAATACTCCTTGGGGACTAAATTTCATAATTACAGTATAATCAAATTTGAGTTAATGGTGGACTTAATTCTCTTCATTTAATTCTCAAATTAGGTGCAGTTTTGTGCTCTTCGTCCAAAATAGTCTTAACCAAAGTTGTACATCTCTCTTCCCTCTTTAAATGGCTTTTTGAATCATCAACTTCGAAGTTCATATGAGCAACTTATGACCAAAATGATGAAGGTTTGTTGGAGGAATGACGAGCATTTGTTTAAATGTACGTTTAGGCTTCTTTTCTTCATGTTTTCCTCATTTTTGCTCACGTAACCTTCCATGAACCTATAATCACAAATATACATTATTAAGTACCTCATCAAAATAGCTAAAATACACGCATAAAAGCTATGGCAATGCCACTAAAGACATGTTCCATTTGAGCTTTATCATTATAACACAAAAAAATCGCCATCCCTCGTATAACCCAAGTTATAGCAAGAAAACCCATGACGGGCCGCTAGTTCCTTCGCACAAGGCCTATAACCCCGAGTGTTGCATTCGTGATGGAGTGCCATATATGCGTTATAGGGTTGTCAGATCCCCTATAACGCTTAGAAACCCCACCTCTCTAACTACGAGAGTGTATAAAAATTGCGAGTGTGTCCATACATTCATTTAGGATATAACATCAAAACACTTAAAAACCTTCAAATTGATATGTATGTTTAAAAGTATATTAATAAATATTTATACGTTTATTTTTGAGGTTTTTTCAAACTTCGTCCTTGTGATTTGTATACAAATGCACCTTTTGTCTCAAGTTTAACGTTTTTTCACTATTCGTCCAAATTCTTTGCAAATCTTACAAATTTGTTGCAAACTATTGTTAGTCTGGCCCGTTAAATCCCCCTCACATGCGAAAAACGTGAGAGTATTTTGGTCTTTTCATGTCTCAGCTACCATATATGTTTAGTTACAGACGAAATATTGATTTGTATTTCCATTCTCGCTAATGATCATGTTTCTTAACCTTAGAAATCCAAACATTCATACCTAAATTTGAAATTACCACCAAATCCTGAATTGGAACAATTTCATGATATAAATGACTCTGATCTCTGACCAACCGTTGTCCTCCGTCCCTCCAACAACCACCACATACGCCCTAAGACAACCACCACCACCCAAACCCTAGTTTCATCTCAAAACCCTAAAGTTGATAATTTTGTTGAAAAGCCGGTTAGGATAATACCAGGTCCTGCGGGTATTGTTCAAGCTGTGAAGCTCTGTAAAATAGCGTATATTCGGGAAGGTGGGGAGGAGTGCGCAATGTCGACACATGAGTTTATTATGAAAGTTTTTGAGGATGTGGGTGAGGATGAGGATTTTACGCGTGGATCGTAGGTTAGTGTGGTTGAGTTTTTGAATGCTAATGGTGGGATCGTGAGTGAGTGTTTAGGCGATATCAAGAACTTTTGCAAGAATGGGAAACTTGACCAAGTCCCTTGTACTCCGTATGCGCTAGGTGATCTCACAGTAACACTCAAAGACCTTTTAGGTACAATTTCTTGTACAATTCATCACTGATAAGGATTTAAAAATACTTTTTTAAGGGGTCATTTAGTCTCTAAACTCGTATATATTTGATCAATTATTGCCTTAAATCGTTTCTTTTTGCATTTTAGGTACTTAGGATGCAAAAGATGACAACCGGCATGTTTTGGGCTAATTTGGACAAGAAAGTGAAGAAAACGACCAAGTCAAGAAAANTACAATTCATCACTGATAAGGATTTAAAAATACTTTTTTAAGGGGTCATTTAGTCTCTAAACTCGTATATATTTGATCAATTATTGCCTTAAATCGTTTCTTTTTGCATTTTAGGTACTTAGGATGCAAAAGATGACAACCGGCATGTTTTGGGCTAATTTGGACAAGAAAGTGAAGAAAACGACCAAGTCAAGAAAAATTCTGGAAAAGGGCTCCATACGGTGTCACAATCCCAACGTGCCGCCATCACTTGCATTTGGAATGAAGATTCAGAGTTACTTTTACAAGCGACTGTTCAGACTTTTTACAAGGCTGGAGAGCTGACGACGTCACCACCACTGGAATAGCTCATGACGGCGCCACTAATCAACAAGCGACGACGTCAGAACGGCGACTCAGCTATATACCCTAATGACGGCGGGCTGACGGCGTCGCAACCATAACGTGAAGCCGTCACAACTATATTACTATATATATTTTTTACAAGTTTTCCTTTATTGATGTAACACTTTGGAGAGGCAAAACCCTAGACGAATTTCACAGCTTTTATGAGGATTTTTTAGCCATCACACTCATGTTTTAGTGAAGTTAAGTGATCCCTCTTTAATCATTCAATATGTCTATGTGTTGTTTGATTATATGCTTTTTTTTCTTCACTTTAACATGTTAGGCTAAATTAATTAGTGTTTGCTTAGATCTAATGAAACCTAGTTGTTGATTATTGATTGCCGTCTCTTGTTTAATTGGTTGAGTAGGAAAATTGGCTTTAATCTCATATGTGTTACCTTGTAAATCCTACTAAACGCCTTCATACCCTAGAGTGCACTGGTGGTTTATTTTTATTGTATTTATTGCGTGAGTTGCGGCTTGTAGATAGTAGGAGATCCTAAGGAGATGACTTAATTGTCACTTGTAGATTTAGGGTTTTCTAAAGGAGACTTATACACTCATAGAGTTAGGGATATTGGCACCACCCTATGACAATATAGGAATACAACGTGCCAACTGCCAATTAAACAAGGATTTGACAATTCGACTAATCAATAAGAGATAACTAAGGAGTAAGGAAATCTAAATAAACACTTTTACCTGTTATAAGAGTTACCACTTTTACTTTTCCGTTTATTAGTTTAATTAGTAGTTTTAAACACCCACTACAGCATCGAGATTTTACTTGCTTTTATAAAAAAAATATAAAAAATACAAAAAGAATCCTACCGCACCTTTAGACCTATATCGTCATACACTTCGGCCTTTACAACACTATTCCCCTAGAGAACGATCAATTCCCCGTGTCTTGCCTATAATACACTATGACGGTTAGGTACACTGCCTAGGAGGATTGTAAAACTCGGTAGGTTTTGCAAATCACCCAACAATCACAAAGTCCTTACAAAGGATGGTTATGAAAATGCTATTATCGGAGCTATTTCATAATGTTTTTTGTGTTTTCTCCCAGACAATCAGACCACTATCTTATTATTACAATAAGAAATTTGGTTAAGGTTTTCCACAAGGATATAGTTCCTGAAAATGGCACTGGTGTTGGTGGTAGTGGAACTGTTGGTGGTACAACTGATTTGCCTGCAACTGATGGACATGTTAATGAAGAACAAAAAGCATTAACACTACCAGTAGAAGATGGACATCTTACTGAATAACATGTATGTAAACTAATAAGTTAACTAACAATTTGATACATGTATATGTCATCTTTATAACAATATGTAATTTTCTAACATTGTACAAAGGAATATCAACTGAGATTATAGCAAGAAGCATTAAGATAAACATTAGAAGAAGAAGCAAGGATTGAACAAGAACGGCATGACATGTTTAGGAAATAACAAGAGTGGGAGGAAAAGATGGACTGTCTGAACCAAACATTTGACCTAGATGATGTGTAAATTAACTCTTAGAATTATATTAGGATTCTAAACTGGTTATTTCAATGGTGTTGTATTTAGTTGTGTATTTGGTTCTGAATTGATTATATTATGAATCTTTATTTGGTTATTACAATCAAGGTCTACCTTACTTTGCTTAATCTGTGTTTGGAATTAGAAAAAGATTGCTTGTTTAGACTGTGTTTGGGCAGTTTGCCAGTTTGGTTAGGAAATGCTCTTTGGTTAGGATATGTAGTCATGAAACCACCTAAACTGCGAATGCAAATACCATAAACTGCAAATGCAAATGCCTAAACTGCAAATGCATGCAGTTTTCAAGTTGGTTATTCAGTTCTAAACATCCCCTAAACTGCAAATGCAAATGCTTAAACTGCAAATGCAGGAAGATTGGTTAGGAAACGCAGGAAGTTTGCCAGTTTGGTTAATCAGTTCCAAACACCCCCTAAAGTGCAAATGCAAATGCAAATACCTAAACCGGAAATGCAAATATCACAAACGGCAAATGCAAATACCTAAACTACAAATGCAGTCAAGGTTTGATTTATCACCAAAAGGAAATTGGCCAACATAGTGAATGTGTTTCAACCAAAAGCCAAAATGCAACAGATTTATGTAGTCAATGTAAATGCAGTCAAAACCAAAAGCTCCAATGAAATGCATTCCATTTTACCAATGTTAATGCAATTAAAACATAAGATGTCAATTTTATCAATGCAATGCAGTCAGAAGATTAAATGCAGTAACCAATAGAACTTCAAATAGCAATGTCAATGCACATCACATTCAAATAAAATGTCTTAAAATATCCAAATACACAACACAATATAGAGCCATCTAGTTTAGTACATTCCTTTATCCAAACACAAAAAATGACCAGAGTATCAGTAAATCTGTTAGTGCAAATATTACGATATTTAATATATATACAGTCTTATATGTTTTGGTGATGACAAAGATGTAACTTGTAATAACGTAAATGTGCAAGTTACTCGTAACCATATTTCATCTCAACATATATTTCTCAATACCTCTCGACATCCTAAGTCCCCTCATGCTTCAACACAGGTTCGAATATGTTTGTTATGTTGCATTAAGATCAAACCATTGAGAATATTTAAAATACATTTTAGGGTTTTTAAGTATTTAAAAGGTCAATCATTCTCTTTCGAACCTCACTTTACACAACACGATTTTACAAACTAGCCAAACGATCAAAGTTGTATTTAATTAATATTCATACTTTCATCGTCTTGTGAAATCTCTCCATCATACACATTGCAATAAACTCTTGCTAGACTTTTATCTAAAAGTTTACTTACACATTTTATCTTAGCAAGTAACTGCACTCTTCATTTCTAGCATGTTACTTTAACACATTTTATTCTAGCAAGTAACTACACTTTTTATTTTAGCTAGTTACTCACACATTTTACTTTAGCAAGTAACTACACATTTCATTTTAGCAATTTACTTACACATCTTATTTTTGCAAGTAACTACACCTCTTTAACTTACTTACACATTTGTTAAACACATTTTTGGTTTAACGAATGCATTTACAATTTAGAAAAAATAAATATTAGTCACATCAAAACTAGTTGACTTTTGAAAACCTTCTAGAACAAAAATCTTTCCATATACAGGTTTAACTTTTGAAAGATACGATAAATATTTTGAAAAGATTTAGAAGGCAAAGACTTGTCAACATATTGCCAAATCTGGTCTGTCAGAGTCCACGAATCCTTTCTAAAATAGACAGACCCCTTCAAATGGATCTGTGGATCCGTGCGATCCCGTGACTTGTTTGGTCATGTTGGCTATAAATAAAAACCATTTGAGAACCATTTTTCTCACCACTCTACATTTTTGCATAGTTTTTAGTATACATTTACATCCATTGTAGTCATCATTAAAACCAAGTTTTTACAATGAAAAGACACACATTCTCATGTCATGAAAACCCTCACTAACCATTGATCATAGTGCTTCTTACTTTCTTTTGTTGCAAGCATGTTTCCACTTTATGATCCAAGAAAGCTTAAAGATCACACATGAAGATCTACCATAACAAGATTAGTGTTCTTGTCATCTTCATCTATTGAAGGCTTCTTATCATAAGAAGTTCATTTAGATTAGGCATTCATATCCATTAGACTATTATGTCTTTGATCATTATTGTACACATTTATGTATCATCATCATACGCCTCCATGTATCACCAACCATTCATCGAACTAGATTAGATGATTTATGTGTTTAGGCCTTAAAACACAAGGTCAATTGGTTTGTTATGTTGCGCAATAAAACATAACGGGTTTGGTGGTACCCGAAGAAGGACTCGATATCGAGCTTAGTATTGGTAAACTTGTAAATGACGTTGTAAGGTTTTCTTCGCCGAGAAAGGAGCTTGTTGACTTAGTGAAGTAAATCTCGAGTTGGGTACTCAATGATTGAAGTAAGGCGAATAGGAGCTTCATGACCGAACCACTATAAATTAAAGTTCTAGTTTTGTGCATTCTTTTACTTATCCCTTTACATTTATATTTTCATTTATCGCTTTACATTTATATTTGCTTTGTGTTTATGTTGTGGCATTGTGTTTATATTGTGTTTATGATATGATAATATGTTTTCTATGATGCTCTCTGTTGATACAAAAGTTGGGCGTTCCTTATTTGGGTTCCTGTTCTCGTACCAATCAGATCTTAATGCTTGAGACCTGCGCACTAAGAAAGCAAACAAACACCGTTAGGCTTATCGTGGGATTGTCTCCCACGATTATCCTCCGGCGTGAGAGTAAGTAATCGGTTTTAGGGTTGTATTGAAGAGTTAGGGTTGTAAGTCGTACCTTTAACGAGAGTTATGATATTCTTTATATAGGCACGAAATCCTTATTGGATACGTGCTCCTTACTCTTCGGTATATATCCGGTTGTGTTTGATATATATCCCTTAAATAAGAGATATCCATATCAAGACCATAAATAACTTTGGGTTTGGGCTTTCGTGAGCCCAAACCGTTAGTATGGTAGCCCAATCATTGTTATGATAGCCCACTCGTGGTGGGCTTGGGCATTAGTAATGTTCATTAACCGGGTTCGTGACCCGAATATGGACTATACGTCATCATGTCCCCCCAGTCTAGTATGCGTAGGTGTGAACCGCGGATGCTAGACTATTAGTCATAGCGAAAAACGTGCCCCCACACGTGGCGGATAAGTTCGAACGTTTCCCGCCCAAAGGGATATCCTATGAATCTAGTCCATATAAGTCCAAAAGATCTTCCTCGAGAAATGTGGGAAAGTGCAAAAAGTGTTGTACCTTTTCGTTTTCCAGCCACTCGATTTGGGTGAGTGGGTTACACGTGTCAATCATCTGTGGTGAGTGACACCCTATATAACCCCTCTCCTCATTTTCACTGTGATTATCACAGTAAAAACGCCTCTCTTCTCCATTGTTAGATCTGCGAAACAGCGATCAAAAAAGCAATAACTTTTTAGGTAATCAGCGCGTACGCTTAGCATAACAATGGTTCTTCAATTGTCTGATTTTAACTCCGATATAACCGAGGATGAACTACGGCAGTTCGCCTCGGATTATTATATCCCGCACGCGTTGCACCCGGTAGTACCGGTGGCGACCGCGTCCATCGCTGACTTCCCCGAGGGTAAGGTGGGGGTATACACGCGCTTTTTTGAGTTCGCCAATCAGCGCGCGCCCCTTTCCTTATTCTTGTGTGATATCCTTAATTATTATAGCCTTCATATATCCCAGCTGCACTGTATAGGCGCAGCTAAGATAACCAATTTTGAGGTAAATTGCCGCCTCCTGGCAATTAATCCAACAATTAACCTTTTCCGCGTGTTTTACCACTCAACTTGGTCAAACGGATGGGTTACCTTTGCCAAACGCGCGGGGCGTTTGCAGTGTTATTTAGAGAAGTTGGACGCGCTCAGGAATTGGCGTGAATATTTTTTCTGGGTAGATGATGCGTTTTTTCCTTGGGATTTTGCTTTTTATACCCAAGGGACGCTGCCAAAGGATGAGCGCCCAACCCCCTGAACGTATAATGTAGAGGATGCGGATACTATTAATGCAAATTGTATCCTTATCCGCGCGTATCCGGAAGAGTTCCTGGTGCATATGGGCATCAGTCATAACTACTTCCAACCGGAGGCGGAAGTGCCAACATTCTTGGATGAGTATGGGCGGGGTGGGTGCTTGTCCTTCATTTTTCTCTTCTTTGTAGTGTAAGTGTTCTCTTCTCTTCAATAAGTTATGTAACCTGTTTGTTGTTTGTTTATTGCGCAGAGATGGACTTGTTCGGTGTCGTACAGCTGGAAAAACCGAAACAGGTAACAGTGGGGGTGCGCCCACTGAGAGAAGGTGAAACGCCAATTATGGCTGCTACTGCTGGGCGAGTTATGGAGATTGCGCACCAGGAGCCTGAGGGGTCTCCTTCTGTAGCGTTACAAATCACGCCGGTGCAGAGTGTTCCCCATACTGTGGAACAGTCGCCGGAAGCAGCAGAGTCGCACCATGGTTCGTCCGATAGTGTGCAGATTCTGGAGAAAGAGGAGGTTGGACAGGGCGCGAAGCGCAAGAGAATATCCTCTGGTGGTGATGGCGCGAGTTCCTCTAGGAGGAAACGCCATTTTGTCGCTGCTGATCAATCTGAAGAAGATGTGTCCGCCACTGAAGCGGAGAAAGAAGTTACCAAGTCTCCTCCCCCCATGTAAGTAACCTAATGCGCGTGTATTTAGATTTTTCTGATTTTCCTCTATTCGTATGCTGTATGTTTGCTATAGAGTAACATTTGTCTGATTTGTCGCGCAGTGTGGAGCAAACTGGGGATGTTGACGCGCGTGCCAGAAGTGCGTCGCCCCGCGTGAGTCCCTTTCTAGATGAGGAGACTACGCAAAGAAGCGCGGGGACTAAGCCCAAGGTACTGGACCAGCTGATGGAGGAGCTAGAGCTGGCCGCTGTGCGCCAAGCCGAGCTGGTTGCGCAGGTGAGGGCGAGCTATTCCGGTGAGAGTAGCCGTTCTGTGCAGAAGGAGGAAGAAATCTCATGTTTGAAGGCGTAGTTGGCAAGCGCTCAAGCTGAGTTGGAACGCTCTGATGCGTATGCACGGAAGTTAGCCGATGAGAAGATGCAGCTCATGGCGCAAGTGAGCCAAGAACACTCTACTTTTGAGCACTACAAGGCCACTTGTCTTTGGGCAATGAAGTACATGGAGCAATACAAGTCCAAGCACTTCTCTCAGCTGGACGACTTCCGAAAGACTGTGGAGGCTGCGCTGGAGAAGCAAGAGGAGAAGCTGCGCAGGCTGAGCATAGAGTACGATGAGGAGTTGTACCCTCATTTAGTGTCTGCCATTGCTGAGCGCAGGTAATGCCTTATTCATTGTCTTCCTTTTAATATTGCACATTTATTTCTTTTAAACTTGTTGTCTTATGATGTCATATTCGCAGGTGGCTGATCAGTCATGGCCTGCGTTTGGCTGCGCTGAGTACTTTGGAGTCCCAAGAGGTTAAGGGCGCATTTGGGCATGTGGTGCAATGTGCACTTGCTCGTGGCAAGGCAGAGGCCATCGAAAAGCTGTGCGAGACCAAAGTGTTGACAGTGTCTCCTTCGGAAGTACCTGGGTACAATGAGAGCGCCTTTGGTGAGCTTGTTGATGCTATGGAGAAGATGAAGCTGCTGGATCTTCCACATATTGCCCGAATGGAGCGTGACCAGGACTTTCCCATAGACGTGATCATGCAGGGGTTGACACTAGCAAGGCACTTATCTGAAGATGCTGAGACGCAGTCTGATTACTTCCTCAAGCCAGATGTTTCACAGCTGCATGTGCCTGTGTTTGCGCGCCCACGCGATCTGCTCAACCCTTTTGCTCTTGAGAGGGAGATTCCTCTTAAGGATTCATTAGAAGCCCACGCTCTAAGATTGGCCAAGAAGAAGGGGATAAAAGGGAAGGCCATTCTGTGTGGCGTTGGCGCAGCTCATCTCCCAAGGTCCGATGGGGTGCCCGTTAGCGTGCCAACGGTTGCTCCCAGTGATGCTGAGCTATTGAAGAAGCTTGGGGATGCCAGAGATGCTGCAAGCCATGGTAGCAGCTCCCAGCTTAGGCGTACATCTAGCTTTTAGGCTTGTTTAGTGTTTTTTGCTTCGCCATATATGAACAATTTTGTATGTATAAACGCGTGGTTTATAATAATAAGAAGTTCATTCGTACTTTAGCTTTTATGAATTGCCTAAGTAGTCGTCCTGAAAAGGGGGATTATAGAGTCTATAATCACTTAGAATTGTATTTGAACTTGTTGTTCTTTATTCAAAATTTGAATGATATTTGTACTTAGCTATATATCTTTGCATTAAGATATCTAAGAATCAAGAGCGTACTCAAAGGAAAATCATAATCATGTATGAATTTTAAAGATCATAGTCGTGTATGAAATTTGTAACTTAGAAAAAATCACAATTGTATATGAAATTTTACAAGTGTATGCAGCGTACTGCGAGTATTATTTTAATGAGTCAAGAGTCTTTGCTCTTAAATTGTTAAACGCGCACAGTGTGCAATTTTGCGCATCCGTCGTGGGGTGCGCAAGGAACTTGCGCCAACATCTTGAGCGTAAGGTGTTTAACAAGGATGCATGATCCGATGTTGATGGGTTTGCAACCCTCTTACTCAACGAGTTGTTTAGTAGGTTAACTCATCCTTTCACCATCGTAGGTATTAATAAGTGCATGCACGCCATGTAGGCCAAAGGTAATGTAACCAACACATTGAAACATAAATAGTATTTAAATAACAATGTAAAGAAAAAGTATCGCGGAGTTAGCTAGAAACCGCGAATTTGAATTAGTACTTGCAAGTTTTTGTAAAATAAGAAGAAATTACTTGTCTAGATGAAAGAAACAAGAACAGAAATACATGGATCGTTATTGGGGCACCTACTAAAGTGCGGAGGTATCTATGTGTGGGGCCATAGCCCTTTCTAAAGATAGCATCTCTTGAGATTGCGAATGTTTCACGTGCGTTGTAGCGCATGGCCATCTTTATCACGCAGCTTGTACGCGCCTTTTTCCAGTGCTTCAATGACCTCGTAAGGTCCTTCCCACTTTGGTCCAAGCTTTCCTGTGTCTTCTGCGTGGCTTGCATCATTTGCGCGGTATACAAAATCGCCTGGTCTGAATGAAGTGCTTCGTACTTTAGCATCGTAGTATCCCTTCATTTTTGACTTGGCTTTTTCTTCCCGTATCGCTGCGCGCTCACGCCTTTCTTCCAATAGATCCAAGTCTATGCGCCGCTCATCATCATTTGTAGCAATATTAACTTCCGCTGTGCGAATAGTTGGCATCCCAATTTCGGCCGGTATGACAGCTTCTGTCCCATAAACAAGAGAAAAGGGAGTGTCTCCATTGCTAACCTTGATAGTTGTGCGGTGCGCCCACAGGACGTGCGACAGTTCTTCCACCCATCTTCCTTTGTGTCTGTCCAGACGCGCTTTGATTCCTTCACCTAAACTGCGATTCGCGCGTTCAACCAGACCATTGGTTTGTGGGTGCGTTACTGACGCGAAGTGTTGTTTGATATTTAGTTGCTCGCACCAATCTTTGAACGGGTTGTCGCGGAATTGTTTTCCGTTGTCTGAGATGATTTCCCCAGGTAATCCAAAGCGGCATACTATGTTGTCCCACACGAATCGCTTCACTTGGTTACCTGTTATCGTTGCCACCGCCTTTGCCTCAATCCACTTAGTGAAGTAGTCTATTGCCACAATAAGGAATTTCAATCCTCCTGCGGCAACGGGAAAGGGTCCAGCAATGTCTATACCCCACTTGTAGAACGGCCATGGCGATGTGATGGGTGTTAGCTCGTGCTGTGGTCGACGCGGGATGGGTCTATGAACTTGGCAGTCGCTACACTTCCGTACCATATCCCGCGCATCACGGTGCATAGTGGGCCAGTAGTATCCTGATCGTAAGGCTCGTGCCACAACAGACCGTGGTCCTGAGTGCATGCTGCATGAACCAGCGTGGATCTCTCGGAGTACGTAATCTGCCTGAAGAGGTCCAACGCACCTAAGCCATGGTTGCAAGAATGAGCGCCTGTATAAGACGCCATCTCTAAGCTCGAATCGCTGCGCTGTGCGCCGTATCCGTCGAGCCTCCTTCTGTTCTTGGGGGAGTATGCCTTTACTTATGAATTCGATGATAGGGGTCATCCATGTAGGACCTTGTTCCTCTATCACCGTAGATACTTCCATCTCTGAGATGGATTTATCTTTAAGAATCTCCACCAATACCTGTTTTGATAGGTGTGCGAAACTTGTAGAAGCAATCTTGCTCAGCGCATCTGCCTTTTTGTTTTCCCCTCTTGGAACTTGTTTGATTGTAACCTGTCAAATCCTTGAATTAATGACTTTGTTTTTTCGAGGTATTGGATCATGTTATCTTCCTTAGCTACATATTCGCCTGACACATGATTGGCTACTAATCGAGAATCCACATTTGCCTCTAGGTTGTGGACGCCCATTCGTGTTGCAATGCGCACTCCGGCGATTAGGGCTTCATATTCTGCCTCATTGTTCGTGGCTGTGAATTCAAAACACAGGGCGTAAGTGAATTCCATTCCTTCTGGGTTAGTGAGGATAAGGCCTGCGCCTGAGCCGTCTACACATGAGGATCCATCTGTGAATAGAATCCATGGTTCTTTCAGTTCCGTCTTGGGGTGTGAAGGTACATCATCGGTGTCTGGCTTTTCGATGATGAAGTCTGCTAGTATCTGTCCCTTAACTGCAGTGCGTGGTCTATAGGAGATGTTATGCTCGCCTAGCAATACACTCCACTTTTGCAATCGCCCAGATGCGTCAGGTTTTGAGATAACTTGCTTGATAGGTTGATCTGTGATCACCACTATGGGATGCGCAACGCCAAGACCAATTTTTCCATTGGACTATAGTTAACCTCCGTTTTCTTAAGCGCTTTGCTCATGAAGTATACCGGTGTTTGCACCGAATTCCTATCTGTTAGTAGCACTGCGCTGACTGCTCCATGAGTCGCGGATAAGTATATGATCAATTCCTCCCCTGGTCGGGGTGCTACTAGCTTGGGAAGCGCCGCTATATGCTGCTTAAGTTGTATGAAAGCTTCTTCCACTTCTGTAGTCCATCGAAAGTCTCCCTTTTTTGTACACTTCTTGAGTGTTTTAAAGAGTGGGAGTGATCTGTCCGCTGACTTGGACAGGAATCTGTTTAAACCAGCTAGTTTCCCATTTAGAGACTGGACTTCCTTCAACGTGCGCGGCGAAGGAAGTTGGATGACAGCTTTTGTCTTTTCTGGACAGGGCTTAATGCCATCAGGTTCTATCAAATACCCAAGAAACATACCCTCGGTAGTGCCAAAGGTACACTTCTTGGGATTTAACTTCATATTGATCCTTCCTAGTATTGTGAATGTTTCCTCAATGTCGCGCACCAATTCTTTCTCAGTGTGACTCTTGATGACCAGGTCATCGACATAAACTTCCAGGTTGCGACCTACTTGCTTTTCAAACGCAGTGTCTACCAATCGCTGGTATGTTGCTCCCGCATTCTTTAGACGAAAGGGCATTTTTATATAGCAATAGACCCCTTGACTTGTATGGAAGGCTGTTTTCTCTTCATCTTCCTCAGCCATCTGAATTTGATGGTACCCTTTGTATGCGTCTAGGAAACACTTAAAGGGGTATCCACACAGAGATTCTACCTTCCAGTCTATCTCTGGTAGCGGGTAACAGTCCTGTGGACATGCTTTATTAAGATCAGTAAAGTCCACGCACATTCTCCAACTGCCATCGCTCTTCTTTACCATTACTGGATTGGAAAGCCAGTCATGGTAGTAGACTTCCCGCATGATGCCTGCGTCTACGAGTTTATGTACTTCCTCTAGGATGGCTTTGGCGCGATCTGGTGCTTGGCCGCGCTTCTTCTGTCGTATTGGGGGATATCCTTGTCGGATTTTTAGCTTGTGCTCTGTGATAGATCGTGGTACCCCAGTCATGTGTTTAGGTTCCCACGCAAAGATATCTAGGTTTTTCTGCAAGAGTGCGCACACAGCTGCCCTGCCTTTGTCAGACAGTGAACCTCCAATCGATACCTCTTGATCTGGGTAGTCGGGATGAATTGCAACCTTGATGTTTGGTACTTTAGTCGTGCACTGTTCTGGGATATTCCCCGTTTCAATTGTCACCGTGTTGCAGTCTTTGGGTGATGTAGCAGTATTGTAGATGGTCACAATGCCTCCATCCACTGGGAATTTGAGCATCCCATGTGCTGTGGATGGTACAGCGCGCATAGATGATATTCCAGGTCTTCCAATGATGCCATTGAATGGTGAAGGAGACTTGATTACCATAAAGTTCATCCAGGTTGCTGTAGAGTGTTGTTCATCACCAACGACTACAAGTAAGCGTAATTGCCCCATAGGCCATATCTTCTCTCCTATGAAGCCAGTCAACGACGTCGTGGTCGGAATTAACTGACTTTGTATCTCAGGTCGCAGCCTCTTGAAACAATGTTCATACAGAATGTCTGCGGATGCTCCTCCATCAATATACATGCGGTGGATATCGTGTCCCCCCGTATGTATCTCAACGGTTAGCTGCTCTACTACTGCGTTGTCCGCAGCTAGAGTGGGGAAGGAGATTTCATTCCCAAAAGAGAATTTTTGGCTGATTTTTTGCTTCGTCTTTCGCTGCCATGACTGCATCATGTAAATAATGTCAGCCTTATCTTTGGATATCTCTTTCTTACCTCCATTCTTTTGTTTATCCTTTCCTTCTTTAATATTTTTAACGAGGTGATCCATTCTACCCTCTTTTACTAACTTGTCGATTAGTTGTCGTAGTTGGACACACTCGTTGGTGGTATGGCCCTTTTGTCCATGGTATTCGCAGTATCCATTCCCTACACGTCGATCCTCTGGCGTGCGTATTGGTGGAGGTTTCGGGAAATTTGCGCCTTCTGTTACAAATATCTCCCTCGGAGTCTTCGTGAGGGGAGTGTATTTGTCATTATCTCGTCCGTTTCCCTGACTGCGATAATTCTTGCTGCGATTGCTACTCTGATCATTGGATTGTCTCCTAGGTTGTTCTTGTGGCCTATAATTTGAGTAGCCTTTTTTGCTATC
>LBNU01031668.1:3921-20262 GCA_014162995.1 Artemisia annua | reverse complement strand
GGTCTCACGGATGGCGCCACTTGTTGATACAAAAGTTGGGCGTTCCTTATTTGGGTTCATGTTCTCGTACCAATCAGATCTTAATGCTTGAGACCTGCGCACTAAGAAAGCAAACAAACACCGTTAGGCTTATCGTGGGATTGTCTCCCACGATTATCCTCCGGCGTGAGAGTAAGTAATCGGTTTTAGGGTTGTATTGAAGAGTTAGGGTTGTAAGTAGTACCTTTAACGAGAGTTATGATATTCTTTATATAGGCATGGAATCCTTATTGGATACGTGCTCCTTACTCTTCGGTATATCCGGTTGTGTTTGATATCTATCCCTTAAATAAGAGATATCCATATCAAGACCATAAATAACTTTAGGTTTGGGCTTTCGTGAGCCCAAACCGTTAGTATGGTAGCCCAATCATTGTTATGATAGCCCACTCGTGGTGGGCTTGGGCATTAGTAATGTTCATTAACCGGGTTCGTGACCCGAATATGGACTATACGTCATCACTCTCTACTATCTTTATAAGTTGTAGAATTATTCTTATTATCACTTTTCATATTACGTCACACTTGATCGGTTATTTGATACCATAGATTTAAGTTTTTCATATTACGTCACTTTTCATATTACGTCTTACTTTCAAAACAAATGATTTTTAAAATAGAGTATGATCCATGAATCAAATTACCCATAAAGGGCGATATAATGTGAAAAGTTTTTTCGTTGTTTTATATTTAGAAGTTTTGTTATTAAATATCTTTGTTATATGAGCTTGAAAGTTTTCTATAAAATTGAAAGAAAGTTTTCCTGAAATGAGTTCAAGATAAAGAAAAGAGTTTGTAAGTTTCTAGCTATGTCTTTAAAACTAATTATGAAGAAATGACAGTTAATCTATATGATATATGTTTACTATCAAGTCTATTAAGTCCTACATATTTTCATTACGTCAAAATACAAGTTTTGGTGAATCTATAACAGCTATGTATGGATCCCTTACTAACAAACACGGATCCCTTCGAAAGGATCCGTCGGATCCGTAGGTCTAGTTTTCAGATTATGGTCATCTTCAAAAATTCGTAGTAATCAACCGTACGTCAGATTTTGATGACGTCAAAACCATTTTTGAAGTTCTTTGAATGCATTTACAATGGAATAGGTCTTTAGGTCATAATTAAACTTTTAAGTGAGTCTAATATGATAAACACTACAAAGTGTCCAAAATTGAGTTTCTTTTTAGTGTAAAAATTTAAATTTTCGAGTCGGCCGTTACTAGATGATATCTTTGAAAGATAGTGCATTTTCCATTGAAAATAAAGGACTTGTCAAAACTTAGAAATAGGGACGAAACAAATTCACTTGTAAAGAAAATCAAGCTTCGTATACAATGTTATATTTAGTACACAAAATAAAGAAAAGCATTTTTGTGTAACTACTTGTTTTACTTTGTATAGTTTGTATATCTTTTTGTTTGCTTATTGCAATTTGTAGTTGAGCTTGTTAAATCATGAAACATAAGTGTCTACCATGCCATGTTATTTATTTGTTTGTTTGTCGATTTCATGAATATACATAATAGGACTTATGCTAGAATTCTTGCACTTCATTGTGAGACTTTTTCTTTTTAACTACATATAGGCATAGGTCACTTTCTTTGCATATATTATATCAATATCTTGCAATATTTTATAAAATTTAGTGACTCATTTTCTTTGAAACATAAGATCTTTCAAAGACTTAATGCTAAGAATGGTAATAAGAATGTCAAAGCAATGAGGATTCCCTATGAGCTATTTACATATGTCGATCTAGAAGAGCCAGTTGTGACACGATATAGATATAGAAACCCTCTTATGATCTCGGCAATGCCATTGAGATCCACCCCAAGAGGCATGATAGAAAGTGAAAATAAAAAAGATTCTAAGGAAGCGGTTAAATCAAAGTCGAAGTCTTTACAAAAGGTTCTCATAAACGAAAATCTTAATAAATATGGAGATAATGATGATATCGAAGGGGGTGGAGGGAGTAGATTGAAAGTTGTAGTTGAAAATGATTCATTAAAAGAAAGAGTTAGAAACCACCAACAGCCAAAAAGGTTAAGGAGTTAAAAAGGCAAACCTTAAAGATAAAATATAGAGGTCGTTCCATAACTGAGTCAGTCCCCCGGGGCAATACATCTTCTAATATTCATTCGATTGCAAAAACTTAAGTGTTAGAGAATTTCCTTGAAAAAGACATCGATTTTTTATCGGTGCATGCACTTACACTTACCCGCTAATCGAGTTCTTCTCAACAAGAACTTGTTTCATTGAGTCTAGGAGCAAATCCGCATGAACTACCGCCTGCTCACATGAGTATGGAAGGTATTGAAAAAGAGAATTTCCAGCTCCAATTTTCATCACCAACAAAGGATCTAGATGATTTCAATGTTTCTCGAAAGTTTAGTACCCCGCCGGTAACATGTACAAGTCTACATGACTTAGCCAGAACGGTTGTAGTGACATCACAAGATAATGTTCCACAAGGATCCGCTAATGTTCCACAAGGATCAGCTGGAAACCCTAACGTTGTTAACAATATTCCAACAACGAATTTAGGTCACTCAGATGATGTGTTCACCGATGTGCAAACGGATCATGAATTTGGTGTTATTTTTTAACCAATACTAGTTTAGATGCCACACCCATAACCATGTCACACCTTCAAAGTACAATTCAAAATTTCAATTTGAGATTAAAATGTCAAGACAACATGAAGAGCTTCATAGATTGCATATTGGTAAAGTTAAAGCGTCTGAACATCATCTACACTACCTTTAAATGAATACAAGGAGTACACTTTTGAAGAATTATGTGCTATGTTACGTTCTTATATGTTGGATATGCCTAAGTACTGGGATAGAAAAGATTATCTTCTTACGTTACTTAATCTTCAAGCTTCAAATGCTTTGCTCCCACCTAGTCGTAGTGATATTGATTATCTTGGTGGTCTAATGGACGGCTTTCGGGAAGTACTTAATTCATCGAATGTTCATTTAGCTTCCGCATTGAGACATTGAAAAAGAGCATATCTAATTTTCAAAATACTTGTCAACCTCAATCTTATCTACAAAAGCAAAATTAGGATGATCTCAAAAGATATATTCCTTAGGGGAGATGAAAGAGATGAGAAAGAGATCAAGGATCTAAGAAATGGTAACGTTCATCAAGAGTCCGAGAAGATGATATAAGTCAATACTAAAGATTCTACATCAGAGGCTTTCAATGATTCCGAGAATTTGGTAGTGGATATGATTTTGTATGAAGATGTTACATGAGAACCTTCGAAAGTTGAAAAGCCCATGGATGATGTGCCTTTGGCAAGGTTTCATGATGTTCAAGATGAACAAAGTTTGTAAAATGAAAAGTTCGTGAAAGTAGTTGCTGAAATAAAAGACATGTATGATGATGGGAAAAATAAAGAAAGAGCTAAAAAAGAATCAACAAGAGTTTATTGATGATGTCGAGGAAGGATTATCACTAATTGATTTTGTCAATGTGTTTAGTATTGATAAAAGTCCTTCAACTACTGCAATTGCAAATGATTCACAACAAACACCTCATCAACAACCTTCTTGAAATACAAGACAAAGACCAAAGCAAGAGCGCCAGGGTCCTAGCCTAACTATAGATCAGATCCAACAGCTGGAAACGGCTGCTAATACCCCATAGGATGAGGAACAAAAGGAGGAATCCACCCGTGGAAAAAATACTTGTCATACCTTTAACAAAAAGATTCGAAGATTGTTCCGTTATTAAAGAAGAATGTGCTTAATGAAGAGATGGAAAAGTTTTATCTTGAAGATTATTGAAGAAAGTTTTTGTCATGAAAATTACAATCTTGAAAAGATTGTTATACATGGTGTTCAAATCTAAATGAAAGTGATCAAAATATTTTTTTGGTTGATGATAAACAAACAACAAGCTCGAGAATTAGTCAACTCAAAGAACCGAATTATAAGTTTTTATGAAGTGACAAGTGATCGTTATGGAAAGTTTTGGATTCCTACGTTTAAAGAGCAAGGATGAGGAGCAATAAGATTTATACTTTTACCGAAGCAGATTATGAAAACCTCCATCTTAATGACCAAGACGATATCTAGCGCTACTACAACAATAAAACAAGGAAACCATACAGTGAGATGATTTCTTAGGAGTCACTCAAGAGATTCCTTCGTTCATACATTCTGTTGAGTCACACTAATGTTTTTTAGATTGAAGTAGAAAGTTAAAGATCAACCTTACAAGACTTAATTAAGAGTTGTCAGGGATCGAAGACATACCTCTTTTCATGGTTATCAAGGAACCCGGGTTGGGAGTTGTTTATCGTTTCGAAAAAAAGAGATTTCACGGTTATCAAGAAGGATGATCAACAACAAGAATCTACACGACTTTTGAAGATTGAAAGTGACAAGTCGATGGAAGTGGTGCATGTGATTAAAGAGAGTATTTTCTACCGAGAACGAATGTATAGAATCGAAGATCATTTCAAGGATAGACGCCTTTCGAAAGACAAGAAGTTTCATTATCGACCAACTCATTGAAGATGAAGAAGTGTATTGATTCTTCAACAACACACTACAAGAAAGGAAACTAAAAAAATAGAATAAAGACTAAAATACACCTTTGGTCCCTAAACTTGCCCAAAAACATCACCAGGCACCCTAACTTTCAAAAATCGTCGCCATGCGTCCAAACCTTTTGAGTCCGATTGCGTCCCTTGACCCATTTGGGCTGGGTCAACGCACATTTTATGTTCTAGTTTCAGGGGCATAATAGTCCAGTCACTATTTAACTATGATCTAACCCAAGCTAAACCCAACAGTCAACTTGAGGGACCAAATGTGAACACTCAACTTAATAATTGGCGGGAGTTTAAGTATCACAATGGGAACATAGACAAATTGAGGGACCAACGGTGTATTCCCTGACACGCTCTACTTTACGTCTACATGCGTGTATATTTCCAACAAATAATGGGGAATCGAAGAGTTCAAAAAATGCTTCTAAAATTTAATACAGACTCTTCGTTTTCCCCATTATTTGTGTATATATTGGTTACTTCTACATGTTGGTGCATACCAATCTTATATCGTCAACCTCAAACACATCAATCACATTCACTTGAAATCATGTTGTCCGGAAACAAACGACCAAGAGATGCGGATGCTATCCAAGACAAGGAATTGACCAAAAGACCAACTACTGAAGCACATGTAGCAGCAGAAAACCCTGTGTCTAACCAACAACAGTCGGCCAAATTTGAAGGTGATGAAAGCTGGTACTATCAACTAGAAGCTGCGTTGGAACAGGAGGAAGATCAAAATGAGAAGGAAGAAGCAAAGGAGCAGGAAAAAGGAAAGGAGGAGGCAGAAGGAAGCCATGCTGAAGTGAAACAAGGAAGGCGTTCTGCAGCGGCAGAGGAGCATTGGAAAGAGAAGGTTGCACTTAGGAAATTAGAAAAAAAAGGGATAAAAAAAATAAATGATGAAACTGAAGAAGAAGAATGTTTAGAAACATTCGATTATGATAATGTACATTTGGCATACGTCTCGGATTAATGTCATTATGTAACGAAACATATTTTAAATGATAATTTTAATCTTGATTTTCCGAGTTTTTGATTTCAATTGCATGTTTGCATCTGCATTTGCAGTTTAGCGGGTGTTTGGATTCAAGCAGTTTGACTTTCACAAGTCAACATACACGCAAGAATTGAATGACTGTGTAACCAACGGTGTATTTTAGTGACCAACGGTATATTTTAGTCATGATATAATTTACTAACTTGCTACTTAACGAGATGTTAACAATACCCCATTTGAGGAAAGAACACACTAATATGGTGAATTTCCATGAAGATCTATGCTTACTAACTTCAGGAAAACAACTAAGTCACAAAATGATGATGTTAAAGAAGTTTGGGTTAAATTTAACTAAGATATGGTTGAAAATGTGTTTGGTCTATTATACCCTTGATGCTATACCTAAAAATGGGCGTTGACCTTAGATTTCCAGGTCAAGGGACGCAATCGGACTCAAAATCCAAAGGTTTGGACGCATGGCGACGATTTTTGAAAGTTAGGGTGCCTGGTGATGTTTTTGGGCAAGTTTAGGGACCAACGATGTATTTTAGTCTAGAAGAAATGTTTTGGTCCAAACATAGATTACTTAGGGGAGAAATTGCTAGAAAAAGAAGTAATATTGTTTTTTTAAACTACAAAGGCCAAATATGTCAAATTATGAAACTTATTCATAACTTGACTCATCACTATAAATAGTGATGACTTTCATTTATGTATGTTTAAATTCCATTTATACTCCCATTTCTAGAAAATATAGAAAACGTATCATACTTTGCTCTCTCATTTACGCACACACACTGTAACACCCCGACCCAACCTGGGTCCGAAGCGTCACATTATGGTGACATATCAAAGCATACAACGCAAGCAGAAGACTTATAAACATAAAGTTACAAAGGAAATCCTAAAGGATACAAAAGAAATACTAACTCTATACAAAAAAAAATGAGAATACAAAGCTAAACGAAAACAAATCGAATCCATGTCCAAGTCTAATCCAGAAGTAATGGGCTTCTAATCACCAGGCAATCCACTAACACTCCTATGTACTCTTCACCCAAACCCAGATTCCAACCTAAAACCTGCCG
Source organism: Artemisia annua (assembly GCA_014162995.1). Taxonomy (NCBI): domain Eukaryota; kingdom Viridiplantae; phylum Streptophyta; class Magnoliopsida; order Asterales; family Asteraceae; genus Artemisia; species Artemisia annua. The sequence goes on along the minus strand of LBNU01031668.1, from coordinate 13,559 downwards.
CAGGAAAGGAAATGCGGCTGAGCTTAAAAAGCCCAGTGAACAGATATATAACAAAGCAAACGGATAAACGAAACGTAAATAAGTATGAGAAAAAGGAAATCATAAGCTCCTGCTGAAAAGAACATCATCTGTCAAATGCATAAGAGATCAACGATAACTGAACAAATATCATAAGTCATATGAATACAGAACATGAAGAATCAATTGGTAATATGAATCATATAGTAACCAGAATCAAGGAGCACGTATCAACAAAGGCTTGTCTACCGTATAGTAACCAGAATCAAGGAGCACGTATCAACAAAGGCTTGTCTACCCGAGCCACTCGAATAGACACAAAGAAATATAGGGAAGCCACGAGCCGACCTACCAGAGCCACTCGAATAGGTCTCCTACACATAATCATATATCCTACAAATCAAAGGATACGGAGAGGGAAAAACTCTCGGTACCACATGGAGGAGCGACCTCCCAAACGTGAAGGAGTGTAAAGCACACACCCACATTCACCCTACACATAATAAATCCAACATATCCGACATACCTAGGATGGATCCATACGCCCCCCCCCCCCACAAAGAAAATCATACATATATCATAATATCCAAGTGATCACATAACATATCCGACAAAATGGGGACGTCGTGGATCAATCACACCTCCACAGAAAGTGTCATGCCATTGGTGCTTCAATGACACGGCCATGGTACCTCCATGACTAGATAAAAACTCGGGCATAAGAACATAACAAAGCATATCATATCATATCCGACAATCATATCATATCCAATAGAACATAGTAACTGAACAGAATCATATCATAGCAGATGAATAACCGACATATATCAAATCATAGAATCATATCAACGAATCAAAGTAAAAGGGAGTATAGCAATGGCTCAGAAGATCATATCAACGAAATCATACCACGAATCATATCAAAAGGAATTATAGCAAGGTCGAGGAACAAAAGTCATGAGAATTCCCGACTGAAAAGGGATAGAATATCTGTACCTTAAACCGCAAGTGCAGCACATCACAAAGATCGTAAATTACTCCTTCTTCAGCGAATCTACACGATTTAATGTTCAGCTTATTATTAATAACTTATTATAAATCAAATTATTCATTTTTGTCAGATTCCCATTTTTAGTAACTTTCCATTTTAAGTAGGTTTCCCGTTTTAGTAAGTTTAGCCAAATATGATTATAATCAACATTTAATTAGTTTTAAATGATTAAAATGATCATTCTTATATATTAGGGTTTAATATGCCAAATCATTAAAATTATGAAGAGACCATATTATGCATTTGTACTAGACCATAAGCCTCCCAGACTACAAAATGTTTATTTCAATTCATAATACACGACTTGTTTTAATAATGAGATTATATATATAAACATATTTGAAATCAATAGATTGATATATACTAACATACTATTAACTGTCATTTGCTATTTGTCCTTTTAAAATAACTTTTACATGTATGCATGATTAAGCCCTTTTGTATCCTTTGACACATGTCTCCTAACTCCTTTAGTTCGACATCAAACGCACACAAACGCCAATGCATGAACAATTGATGAGACACACTCCAATCATAAAACCCTCGCCAACAGCCCTCGTTAACCTATTTCCCTAGAGTTTCCATATTTATATGTCACATTATAATTAATGTTTACTTACTGATTCACAAACAGGTTTTAACAAGGTTAGGCTGGAATTGGTCTAGGTCGAACAGGGAAGAAAGACAAAACTCGACACACACAAAATTTACTCACGTCTCACTATCTTTTTCAAAATATTGTCCAACCTTTTATGACCTCTACACATGCATGCACCCACACTCATACACACGTTACATAACCACACAAAATGATGAACCAAAATACGTACTGAATCACTCATGACCAAGCCTTTAACCCACGTAAATAACATGTGAGCCCCATCTTTATTAGTTTAGTTTATATTCCAGATTTTAGTCGTATATTAGATATCAAAATGAGTGTCTAAAGACCGGATATAAGACACGTTACAACAGCAGATTCAATGGCAAAACAAGATTACAGATCGACATATATGTCCAGTTTCTTATTCGTCTTCTTAGACACATCTCGTATACATGTTCTAATGAAGATACCAAAGACGTATCTCAAACGTATTGGAAAGCAACACCACAAATAGAGATCGACCATGTTCTACCGTTTCATTAGTTTATGTTCACGATCAAAGATGACAGCATGATTTTGAGTGATAAGGATGTAGTCTTTAATTAACACAAACTGATGACGTATAGTCCATATTCGGGTCACGAACCCGATTAATGAACATTACTAATGCCCAAGCCCACCACGAGTGGGCTATCATAACAATGATTGGACTACCATACTAACGGTTTGGGCTCACGAAAGCCCAAACCCAAAGTTATTTATGGTCTTGATATGGATATCTCTTATTTAAGGGATATATATCAAACACAACCGAATATATACCGAAGAGTAAGGAGCACGTATCCAATAAGGATTTCATGCCTATATAAAGAATATCATAACTCTCGTTAAAGGTATGACTTACAGCCCTAACTCTTCAATACAATCCTAAAACCGATTACTTACTCTCACGCCGGAGGATAATCGTGGGAGACAATCCCACGATAAGCCTAACGGTGTTTGTTTGCTTTCTTATGCGCAGGTCTCAAGCATTAAGTCTGATTGGTACGAAACAGGAACCCAAATAAGGAACGCCCAACTTTTTATCAAAAGTGGAGCGCCATCCGTGGGACCCTACACTAAGAACTAGAATGACGAAACACAAAAACTCAAGCCAGCGGACTCCCGCAGTTGGAAAAAACACGTGGTGACCCCCAGAGGAGGAACCATCAAGATTGCCAACCTCTATGCAGGCTTCCTGGAACACCAACGCGCCTCTGGTCCCACCAAGAATCGGGCCCAACCCTAATTCTCCCAACGGTAGAATTGCCCACAGGGACTAACCGCAGACCACCACGGTGGTTCCAAGTCACTGAAGAACTTCAGCCGCCTCCCTCTTCAATCTCCCCATCGAAACCCATTGTGACCACACTATGCCCGCCAGGCGCGCCTAACGGGATAGGGGACCTAAGTGCGGAAGCAATTATCGTTGCGGCTGGAGGACGGACACGCCTGACGTTAAACATAAGTAATTTTGTATCTCAAAATTACGAAACCGGCTGATTAACTAACCTCTTGCAAGAGGAGGCAAGAAGAAGGTCAAGTCCAGAGCCTACAAGCCTGACTTAACTTTAACGAACATCCGCACGCGCTACCAGGAGCCGCGAAAACAATTAGAGGCGTACCAATGTCCACGCTAGGACTTGGTAACGCATCCGATTCACATACTCGGAGGAATCGAAGACAATTAGAGCTACCAATGTCCACGCTAGACTTGGTAATTCGCAGGATTCCAAGATAGACTTGACGGCAAAACGCATCACCAGCGAGAAGCTCTCAAGGTCTGGAAAGCAGAAGGAATTTCAATGATAGCTTGGGGGACGAATTCCCCAAGTTGAAAGCCCTCCAAGCTCGGAAACTCTGAGGAAAAACGGCGCAAGCGCGCAAAGGACATTCTTCCTCAAGTAACTCCTCGGACAACGAGGACACAGAGACAGGACACTGGAAGTCCGAAGAGAAGACATCCGCCGAGAGAAAGACGAAGATATATCTCATTCCTTGGCGTCACCAAAAGGTTGTGGGCATTCCACACGGCGCATCAGCGATTATCGGATCACAAGAAAAAGGCATGCCCAACCAATGTTAAAACATAATGATGGATACGGGTGATCCTGATGACCACCTAAAAATTTTCGAATCCTGCTGCCTACTATCGAAAATTGGCCAAACTTCTATGTGGTGCCATATATTTAACTCCACAATTAGTAGCGAATTGCGCGAACTGGTTTAGCAAGCTTCCACCGAAGCAATGCATAAACAGGGTTTGAAGAGTTGCGAAAAGCATTCGCTTGAAATTTCACTCCCAAGAAAGAAGTGCGCCAAAGGAACCCTGTTGGGGAACTGGCCAGAGTAAAACAGCGCCAAGGGGGAATCAACCGAGTGCTTAACGTGGAGTGCTTTACAGGATAATGTATACACGTCAAGGCGTGTCCTGAATACTAAAAATCTCAGGGTTCCATGAATGGATAATAACCCAGAGCTCATTAGGAAATTAAATGATAGGTTCCCCAACTTGATGAACTAATGAAAGCGCACAAGATCGTTTTATCCGCAAGGAAAGAAACAGCTGCTGCGGATAGCAAAAAAGGCTACTCAAATTATAGGTCCACAAGAACAGCCTAAGGAACAATCCAATGACCAGAGTAGCGAATCGGCAGCAAGAAAATTATCAGCGAGTCAGGGAAAACGGACGAGATAATGACCAAATACACTCCCCTCCACCAAGACCCGAGGGAGATATTTGTAAAGAAGGCTAAACTTCCGAAACCTCCCACCAATGGCGCCCCAGAGGATCGACGTGTAGGGAAAGGATACTGCGAATACCATGGACAAAAGGGCCATACCACCAACGAGTGTGTCCAACTACGACAACTAATCGACAAGTTAGTAAAAGAGGGTAGAATGGATCACCTCGTTAAGAATATTAAAGAATGAAAGGATAAACAAAAGAATGGAGGTAAGAAAGAGATACCCAAAGATAGGCTGACATTATTTACATGATACAGTCATGGCAGCGAAAGACGAAGCAAAAAATCAGCCAAAAATTCTCTTTTGGGAATGAAATCTCCTTCCCCACTCTAGCTGCGGACAACGCAGTAGTAGAGCCGCTAACCATTGAGATACATACAGGGGGACACGATATCCGCCGCATGTATATTGATGGAGGAACATCCGCAGACATTCTTTATGAACATTGTTTCAAGAGGCTGCGACCTGAGATACAAAGTCAGTTAATTCCGACCATGACGTCGCTGACTGGCTTCACAGGAGAGAAGATATGGCCTATGGGGCTATTGCGCTTACTTGTAGTCGTTGGTGATGAACAACACTCTACAGCAACCTGGATGAACTTTATGGTAATCAAGTCTCCTTCACCGTACAATGGCATCATTGGAAGACCTGGAATATCATCTATGCGCGTTGTACCATCCACAGCACATGGGATGCTCAAATTCCCAGCGGATGGAGGCATTGTGACCATCTACAATACTGCTACATCACCCAAAGACTGCAACACGGTGACAAGTGAAATGGGGAATATCCCAGAACAGTGCGCGACTAAGGTACCAAACATCAAGGCTGCAATTCATCCCGACTACCCAGATCAAGAGGTATCGATTGGAGGTTCACTGTCTGACAAAGGCAGGGCAGCTGTGTGCGCACTCTTGCAGAAAAACCTAAATATCTTTGCGTGGGAACCTAAACACATGACTGGGGTACCACGATCTATCACAAAGCACAAGCTAAAAATCCGACAAGGATATCCTCCAATACGACAGAAGAAGCGCGACCAAGCACCAGATCGCTCCAAAGCCATCCTAGAGGAAGTACATAAACTCGTAGACGCAGGCATCATGCTGGAAGTCTACTACCATGACTGGCTTTCCAATCCAGTAATGGTCAAGAAGAGCGATGGCAGTTGGAGAATGTGCGTGGACTTTACTGATCTTAATAAAGCATGTCCACAGGACTGTTACCCGCTACCAGAGATAGACTGGAAAGTAGAATCTCTGTGTGTATACCCCTTTAAGTGTTTCCTTGACGCATACAAAGGGTACCATCAAATTCAGATGGCTGAGGAAGATGAAGAGAAAACAGCCTTCCATACAAGTCAAGGGGTCTATTGCTATACAAAAATGCCCTTTGGTCTAAAGAATGCGGGAGCAACATACCAACGATTGGTAGACACTGCGTGTGAAAAGCAAGTAGGTCGCAACCTGGAAGTTTATGTCAAAATGATGAAGATAGACGTAGAGGAGTAGACTATGTTATGGGTAGAATATTTGGTTTCTACAAAGAGTGCTTGCAACTAGGTCCGGAATATAAGATTAAACAAAAGGATGACCTAGAAACCGTGACCAACGATGGAATCACGTAATAGGAAGTGACTTTGAGTCTAGCTACAAGACTCGTTAATAAAGAAAAGCGCTTCTTAGGAGGCAACCCAAGCTTTATTTGTTTTGTTTGATTGTTTGTTTGAATTTATTTGTTTCCGTATGCGTGTTTTATTTTTATTGCTAATGATTCATGCTTCAAATTAATTTGTGAAAATGCTTTATTTTGTTTTTAACTTCGTCTTAACTACATATAAAGGTATTTTGCAAAAGATAAGTGTAAGGGAAATCTAAATTTGTTTTATAGAACTAATTGAACATGAATCATAGCAATATAACATAAACATACATATTAGTATTTGTTTGAGTCAAATGCTTGTATCGAGTCATAATGAAGTTTTGCAGGATTCCAGGAATTAAGGTATTGGTTTTTTCAGAAATTTTCCAAAAACTAAACACAAAAATTCTGTCAGATCAATTTTGACGGTGTCAGAGAGTAATCTTCTGAAAATTATGCAAGTTTTGTCTTTCTGCCAGGATTATGAAAATTTACTAAATCTTTAACTCCAGGAATCTGCAAACATTCATTCCAAAAGCATTATATCCTTATATAGATTTTACCGCCGATTTTACGCGAAGTTTGCCTAGATTGTTTTCTCAGGTTTAACATGTTATTTTGGACAAGGAGACGTACATATAATCAAGCTTTTGGCATGATGAGGCAAAAAGTGATACGCTTTTAGGGGGTCATTTAATCCCTAATTCGTAATTATATGATCAAATATTGCCTTAAATCGTTCCTTTTGTCATTTTAGGTACTTTCAAGAGGAATTCTCAAAAACATTGCATTTCGGACGTTTTTGGAGCATAAAAGTGAAGAAAACGACAAAGTCTCAAAAACATGCTGGAATTCCTACCTGACGGCGTCAGGCTTTGGATGCTGATGCCGTCACCTTATGATGAAGGAGTAGATTCAGATTCTACTAGACGACCAAGGAAGGAATTATCACTTTTACACCTGACGGCGTCATGATAACATCAAATTTACCCATGATTTTATATATCAAATTCCCATGTTTATCGCCTCATTTGTATTAACATGATACCTAATTCGTTCATATTTGTTCATATTTGTGTTTTAGGTTAATTGAGGCGTTGGAACGGAAAAGATACAAGAAATGGCCATAAAAGGACAAAAACACAAGACTACGACGTAACTTGGTTATTGGAGTTACGCCGTAGATATTTTATCACTTAGCCATATTCGTGCAAGATGAAGACTACGCCGTAGCAAGCAAATTAGCTACGGCGTAACAGAGAAAACTATAGGCTACGCCATAGTTAGTAGTTGGACTACGGCGTAATGTTGAAGATATGAGCCCTATGCCCGTAACAAGTCATCGAGTTACGGCGTAGGAAAGATTTAATAAAGACTACGCCCGTAACAAGTCATCGAGTTACGGCGTAGGAGATATTTTGTGAAGGTTACGGCGTAGCTCACTATTAAGCTACGCCGTAGTTATGGATATACATCAGAAGATTTCGTGATAATGAAGACCTACGGCGTAGTTATCATAGACCTACGCCGTAGTTTATAACTTGGGCGCGAAGGAGTTGAAGTCTAGGGACTAAAAGTGGCAAAATAATATTAAGTTTATTAATATTATGGACTGAAGATAATATAATGGAAAACGATGGAGGACTTAAGGCGTACAAATTCATAAGTTGAATTAATATGAAATTGTTATTTCATACATATTGTACGGAAGAAAAAGAATGAAAATGAAGCCAAGGACCAAGAATGAAACATGTAGAACGATGAGGGGTCAATTATCAACACATGGCCTAATTGTTTCACTATATATACCAACATATGCGTAGGTCATTATCTATCTTTTGGATATGTGTTCTCTTTGGTGCTACGGCGTAGAAGACAAAAAGGAGGCAGAGGTTTTATTTGGTTCGTAGCTTTTAAGGGGCAAACTCTTATGGGTTTTGCCCCGGTATTCAACTAGGGGATCAAAAGCATTTATCTAGTACGATATATAATTTTACTTCGACACTCATTTATTTATTAAGTTTCATTATTTTGATCACAATATTGATTCTTCATGATTGTTGATTGTCGTGATGCCTATTGTGTTTTATTTAATTGTTTTTGTAGTTTAATTAATTAACTACGGCGTAATCATTTATTTAACTACGGCGTAGTCATTTATTTAACTACGGCGTAGAGATATAATTGATTATGGCGTAGTCTTAATTATTTAGTAATTTATTATTTGATCTTTATTTCTAGTTTATTATCAGTCTTGTTTGTATACTTTCATAGGGAGACTTGGGACACTCTAGTTCCCGTAGTGTTTAGCGTTGGTTGTTCCTTGGAGGCTTGTGGAATTAACCCTAGGAAGCAAGCCGCTAGGGATGTGACTTGGTGATAGCAATATCAACATACACGTGCGAATTAACCCTAGGACCACCTACCAATGCTATACGCTTAACGGAATTAGAGGGGTGTAAGATCTGACCATGCCGAATCCGTTAGACTTGTCCATGTTAGTAGAGGCACTTAATGACTCTTACATCTTCGTACCGATGAATCCACGGCTTTACAATAGTTTTGGATAGAACAAGGTGTAAGATAGATCTAGGTGATTTTACCCGTTACCTTTATCACTGAGAATAGATTACCAGATGACCCTTGGTCACTAATCATTACCTTGGTGAGGAATCTAGGATCATAGGGTAGACAAATTGACCATAGGAGTCTACCCCCTTTTCAATGGTTTGAGAATTAGATCTTAATTATCATCCCTTTAGTTGTTTGCCATTAGTTACTTGCCATATGAACCACTTCAATTGATTATTAATAAAATATAGGGCTAATGGTTTGAAAATACATCCAAGTTGACACTTTTAGTTGTTCTATGTAGCCAACTTTATTTTTTGCTATTATAACACAAACCTTTTGAATTTCGTCTATTGTGTGTATTTTGTGACCATTTTACAATGGTCACAAAATACATACAATAGATGAAATTCAAAAGGTTTGTGTTATAATAGCAAAAAATAAAGTTGGCTACATAGAACAACAAAAAGTGTCAACCTGGATGCATTTTCAAGTCATTAGCCCTAAAATATATTCTAAAACCCCCTTTTATTATGTGACAAACATTTTAATTAGATAAATAGAAGTCAACCGTTCTTGGGACGACCTCGGTCTTACTATTCCCACACTACACGCGACCGGGTACACTACCCGTTAGTGCATAAGGTGGACCATAGGTAGACGAGAAATTATAAATATAAAACATGGTCAGTAATCCTGCATCAAGTTTTTGGCGCCGCTGCTGGGGAATGGTCTTCGTATTTGATGAGACGAAAAATGTTACGTTTTTAGAGGTCAGTTTGAGTCCTAATTCGTATATTATTTGATCGGATTTCACCCAAAGTCGTTTCTTTTCTCATTTTAGGTACTTTTGAGGAGAAAATCACAAAAGAAGCATTTTCGGGCGTTTTTGGAGTGAAAAAGTGTGGAAAACAACAAAATCTCAAAAGACCCTAAAAGTGGACAGAAGGTGACGGCGTCACA